>RJWT010003719.1:0-35532 GCA_004365215.1 Cuniculus paca | reverse complement strand
TACGTATGTTAAATATCATTTATGATGTTCTCAAAGATAAAAGCAGAATTATTTCCTATATAGGACATATACATCTAGACATGATAAACTTCATAAAGGCAAAAGGACTGGAGATAACATTTTCATATTCAACCCTCTGTCTTTTTACTATCACTGCCCCAATTTAGATTTTGTCATTTATTATCTGATTTTTATGATTTTCAATGTTTTCTTCAGTTAATAGTCAACTATAATTTTTCAGAAATATAAATTTAAACAGGTTCAAACCTTGTAAAATATCTTTCAAAACATTAAACCACCTTTCAAAATTATTTCAGGTAGTTGATACTTATTTCTCTACCTGTACAGCTGATCAATATGACATCTCTTCAAATTCTGGAAAATTAACAGCTGGTAATAAGAAATTACAATTGTGTCTTTGGCTGATGTAAAATCTAAACCATGAGCTGTGAAGTGTGAAATATATTTTCAAAAACAGTGATATGTCTACAAATGAATAGTGATGTAGCCAAGAGGACAAGAAAGATCATTGTATATTTTACACATATTTTTCCACTGAGATGATCATGGAATTTTTTTTTCCCCAGTATTATGTGAAAGTGTGCACTCACATATGACCACCTTATAAAAGGGGAATCTGTTTAATATTGTGGCATGAATTTGACCTCTCTCTCTCTCTATCTATACATATATATATAATTTTGCATATTGTATATTATATATTAATTAAAAATAAGACATTATATATGATACACAGTGATGCATGAATATCTCATCCTATTTCAAATGTATCAATTTGAGTAATAACTTATACCTTTATTATAGTCAGAAGATACACTTTAAAATGGAGTAAAATCTAGGTGTGGTGGCCCACGCCTGTAATCCCAGCACTCTGGAGGCTGAGGCAGGAGGATCATTGTGAATTCCAGACCACCCTGGGCTACAAAGTGAGCTCAAGGCCAGCCTGAACTTCATAGTGAGACCCTGTCTCAAAGAGATGAAAAAATAAAATAAAATAGAGTAAAGATAATAAATAATGGCATAAACATTTTAAAATTACAAACAAATAAAATATAAGAATAATTTCAGAGACAAGTCTTTTCTCACCTCCTTGAGCTGCCCTCTTTCTCCCTGTGTGTGTGCACATCCCCATGCTCAGAGTAACCTACTCTTTTTTAACAAATAATTGTGAATACTTTCCTTTAACCATTAATACACTTAATGATAATATTGTATTGATAATAATTTTTAAAAGCTGCTAACTTGTTTTTAGGCATTTCATTTATTTCCATGTTTTTCATTACAAACAATATTGTAGTACCTGGTGTTTCAAACTGTGTGGGCATGTGTTTTGTGTGTACAACCAAAGTAAGTGTATATAACTTTCATTTTTGAGCTAAGTCTCCCAACTAGGGAGCTAAAGTGTGCTGTTTAAATATCAGTATTTGTAAATCTCCTATAGTTTTAAAAAGAAGACAATATTTTTATCCCATTTTATATCCAAAATTGAGCTAGTTTCACAACACATACTAGGGTTTTTTTTTCCTCCTAAAATAACTTTAAATTGGTTTGTCAAAATTGCACAAGTCAAAAATACCAGAATAGTAATAGTACACTTAGTTATTCTAAAAGCTATTAATCTGCCTCCTACTTAATCATTCACTTCTCTTACTAAAAGTGATACTTGCTTTTGAAAGTACTTTATAATGTATCCATTAGGACTCAGGATCAAACTGTACTTATATCTAGTGGAAAAACAATGTAGCAGCAAATACATTGAACATATAGTTTAACATCCTGGCTCAATTATTATATAGCATTACAGCCCATATATTTGTTAATATATTCCATTTCTATGGACTGGGTACAGTGGAAGCCCAGGATGCTGCATTGAGTGGCAGGCTTCTCTGGGACCCCAATCTAGACTAAAGGAAAAAGTCATACTAAAAACGCTTGACTATAAATCACCTATTTCACTTACCTTCAAACTGGGACAACAAGTTCATAGAAAAGATAGACATCATTGGATCACACTTATTTAAGATAAGAAATGGTTTGACTCTTGCAAAGATAAAGATGCTTTTCTTAATATACCACAGAATACTCAAATTTTTAGATATGATTATATACAGTGAATGATAAATCACATATCATCTCCTTCTTGGCATACTTCTGTACTCGTCCAAAGATAGATATACTCAAGGGTAGATAGCTTATTTTTTATTTCTGTCACCTAGCATAGTTTTCTTATGTTAGCAATTTTACAGGTCATCATCATACAACAGTGAAATCAAGATATATTTGGTTTATTTTATAATGTGAAAAGTATCACCATGTCTAAGCTGGGGTGTGAAGTAGTAATAGAGGAAAAAAAGAAGTTGGAGAGAAATGTTATAATGTTTAAATGAGTCCTATTTTAGAATACCATGGTAGCTACAAGATGGAGAATGGGATAACAAGTATGAAGATGTGAGAAAATGAAATTTTGTTGTCTTCCAAGCTATGACAAAGCTATGGCTTCTTAGAGAGATAGTGAGGAATGGATTGCAAGTGGAATGGTGAGAATGGAAGGGTGAGAACCTGATAGACTGAGTGTGGAGAAGGTGAAGAGCAAAGAAAAGAACGGTACCCAGGTTTTGCACATAGACCCTTGAGTCAGTTAAGTGAGATTCATACTGGAAAGAAATTAGGAAGAAAAATGAGCTGTTATATTTAGCTTTGAGCATGCTGCCTTTGAGCCACTGGCCAAGTACATATACCATATAGGGCCAAGTGCATAAGAAAAGCGCTAATCATACATAGTGGTCACAAATGGAATAAAGTATTAGCTGGCAGTGGGAGTGGCAGGAGGTGGAGCCTGTGGAAAAACTATGAGCTCTTTCAGTGCACAATCCAGGAATTTTCAGGATTTCCTCACAGACGAAATAATTACACACTGTCTAACTACTTAGTCCATCATTTGAAAGCTGTTTTCATTTTTATTACCTTTTATCACTCCTCACGATACAGGGCAATCAGTTCTTTAGAGAAACAATTCTAGGACCACCTGTGCATGCCAAGAAACACTTCTCCAGGAGAAGTAATTTGCTTCTTCTCTCTTCTGGATGCATATCTATAGCTTGGGAAACATTATTGCTCTTACATTTTTGAAATCTTAAATCTGCAGCCTCAGTGCCGGAGTTGAAATAGATGATTTGTAAGTGGTTTCTTGCCACAGTATTTTGTAATTTGGTGATTTAAAAGAAAGAGGTATTATTTTCTAATGGGTTTAAATTTTCACTTTTACAAAAATCATTTCTAGCACTGATTATTTTTAATATTAAATCTAGCATTGATGTTTCTTATATTACTATACAATATCATTTTAGTGGCAAGTTTTCTTTGTCTTTGTATAAATGTTGCAATTATTGATATGTTTAAGTTTATACTAGTTATTATAGGTTTGTGCATCCATATGTTTCTCTTTTTTTTTTTTTTTGTTTTTTGTTTTTTGCAGCACCGGGAATTGAACTCATGACCTTGCGCTTGCCAGGCAGGTGCTTAGGCCACTGAGCTAGATCCACGGCCCTCGTGTTTTTGAGACAGGGTCTCACTATGCTGTTCAGGCTGGCCTTGAGCTCACTTTGTAGCCCAGGCTGGTCTTGAACTCACAACAATCCTACTGTTTCAGCCTCCTGAGTGCTGGGATTACGGGCATGAGCCACCACTCCCAGCTCCATATGTTTCTTGAATGGTATTATTAGAGGCAGTTAAGTTAGATAGAAATTAATGTACAGTAAGAAAGGGACTGGGCCCTCAAGGAAATCAGCACAAAAATAAAGACATCAGAATTGTAGCTGCAGAAAATCTAAAGAGAGCAAGGCCTTGGATAGAAAAGCAACAGCCATGCCTGCATGCTTCACCAAACAGCAAATTGAGACTGTACTGTAATTAGTATCCCCTGGTCCAGTGAGCCCAGATAGGGATCACACTCATAGGGGCGTGACCAGAACACCTGGATCCATACTCCTCTCCCTTCCTAAAAATGCCTCTTTTCTTTCCATATACCTTTGCTATGTTACTCACTTCCTTGTTGAATCAGTATTAGCTAAGTGGTGACATCTGTGGTCCCAAGGTTGATAGTAGTTTGACCCATATTATACCCACCTTGTGATTTTGCTGTGTAAACTGCCTCTAAGAAAGGGCCTCTATGACTACCCATTTGGGAGCCCTCCTGGAAATCCAGATCCTACTGTTAATTTCCAGTAAAACATTCCTAACTTGCTCCTTTGGTTCATTATTCAATGTTTGTTTGCCTTTTTTTTTTTCTTCCTGATATAGGGTCTCACTATGTAGTGCAGGTTGGCCTTGAACTCAAGGTGATCTTCCTGCCTCATTCTGCCAAGTGCTGGGATTACGGGCATGTGCCAACATACCCAGCTCTTTCTTCAATGTTGAGAAACCATAAAGTCAGCACATCTGACATCTAACAGTTTGGTGTTATATTTTCTTATGTCAATATTGGCAATTGAATTGATAAGAGTCAGAAATTGCCCTCGTCCATGTTACTGCATACCAAACAATCCACTGAATCTAAGTAGAACAGAAGACAGAGGAAGGAGCTTGTCCTACTTATCCTGAGATGCAGCACTCAGCTCATTCTCTCTGCCCCTTAGACTGTGATTCAAACCATCAGCTCTCTGACTGTGAGGGCTCCAGTCTGACTGAAGACTACTGCTGTCTTTCTTGAGTCTCTGGCCTCAAACAGCGGAGCATGAAACTTCTTAGATATATCATAGAGTCAGAGAAGCCATCCTCATAATAAATCTTCAGATCTCTCTACCAGTGAGTCAGTTTTCCTGAAGAACACTGATTAACACACTCAATAATTCTATTAGCTTAGAAAAAAATAATGCTTAAAAATAGAGGGGAAAAAGTGTTGTCACACTAGGCCAGTGGTGGCAAATCTATGGAACGTGTGTTATTTGCTTGTGTTTTAAGAAAGATGTTAATATATGAGTTGTTTTGCTAAATTAAAAACTCAGTATTTGGTTTTAATTGCAGAGTTGGCATTTTGAAATAAATAAGTGGATCTTGAGTTGCAGTTCGGGCACTCTCTCTAAAAGATTCACCATCACTGCAGTAAGCTATTTTTTTAAGTTCCTCTTCTCTAAAGTAAAATAATAATATTTCTCTAATCATTTTGGCTTGATAGAGAAAAATAACAATTTATCTTACAATCATTTTACTATAAATAAATTATATGTTGTGAATTACACATCACTGTCAGTATAAGATATGGTTTTCTTATGTGCATGTCCTTCCTTGTGAACTTTAAAATACCTAAAATGATGCTTATCAAAATATTCAAACTATTTCAAAGTAACATGAAATTCAGGTTGGATAACATAAAATTAAAAAGCTAAGTAGTTTCTCCCTTTCAAACTTATTTTATAATAAGGTAAGTCAAACTAGTGTCTTGAGAGGCTGATGCTGTCTTTTAATCTATGTTAAATCTTTCAAATTAATATAATCATATTTTTGAATGTCTTATAACATTTTTAGATTTTAAACTTAATCTTAACCTTAAATTTTATATAGCAGTATGGTATATACCTTGGTGCACCACATTTTCCCCTACAAGATAGTTAATAACATGAAATATGTAATGATTATCATCTTTGTATTATCTAGTGTGTAGCAAATATTTATTTAATTAACTGGGACAATCATTTAGCTTGATTGGATGCTTATTAGAACAAGAGTTAGTATTCATAGAGCATAATATTCCTATGCGATACAAATCCTCACATGTAACTTTGATATGTGAGTAGACAAATAGATAGCTACTCATTTAAAAATGAGGAAACTATAACATCACTTGGTTAGATATAAATCAAAATTATCTTTGATCTTCTATTTGCTGAAAGACTTTATTAAAGCCTAAAAAATCATCGTCTAAAGAGTCAGTATGATTGGAATAATGTAACTTTACAACACAAAGCATAAATTTTCCATTTAAAACATTTTTCTAAGATGCTCTAACCCAGCATCTCATATTTGAAAATATATTAATCAGTTTCTCGGTTACTATTTTAATCTAATCTAGGAGGAGAAAAAATAAGTTACTGGTTTGCACATATTAAAGATAGAGTTCTTACAGGCTTAAGGTCTGCATGTAATTGAATGTTGATAAATAAATTAAAAATTTTAAATCAAACTAATAAAAGGTTTGACATTAATTATAGATTTTTCCATGAAGACTATGCCTTTGCAATTACCTGGAAAGGACTGATTAGCATTTCAAGTTCATAGGTTCTTTGGATGCCTATGTGTGCATGAATGATCCTGCGGGGGGCTAGACATAGCCCCAGGCTTTCAGTCTATGCCTTGACCCCATTAGCTTCCTATCCCTAGCCTTGCACCCAAAGGGTCTCTCGTTCACGTGTGTGAGCATTTCAGCTGCCCCTTTCAGGGTTCATCTAAACAGCCTCTGTGAAGAGCCTCCACTTGACCATTCCTTGTTCCTTGAAGAGTGTACATGTCAGTGATTTCTACCTGAGGAAGGCAAACACAAAAAGGCAAACATAGAACTGAAAACATAATCCTGATGATTTGAACCAGGCTTTCTAATGCTCTAGATGCCTAGAACATGGTGCAGAAAGGGAACCTGTGTTCTCTCTGGCTGGTGATGTCTTGCTGGCTTTAAAAATTCTTACCGGGACAAAGAACCTTGGACCTTTAGTCCTAAAGATGTTAATGTTTTACATTTTCTACTAACTAGTTATTCTTCCAAAAGCATTAGCTTAGCTATCTGAGGAAACTCTCTGTCCTCTCTTAACTCTCACTCTATAATGAGGGCTGCTCTTTTATTTTTTTTTTTCTTCCAGGCCTATAAATTACCCTACCACAGGTTTATTTGAATTAAAACTAGGCAAAGAGATGAGGTCTCACCATAGTAGAGAAATATTAGTGTATGAGACAGAAACTATGTGGAAACCATGATTTCTGAGCTTATGGACAAAATCTGAGAAAATGATGCTCTTACACGGAAGATAGAAAGAAAAGGAGGCAGTAAATCCCAAACAGGGTTCCCGATGGGATTAGGACTAAACCAAGTCAAACAGAACATTTATAGTCAAGTCATAGAAACTTCAATATGAAATCTCTTGTGCCATTAGGTATTTAAATTGCATGGATATTATTTCAAAAATAATAACCTCAAAAGTAACTACCAGCTTTTTGATGACTATGTTTCTTTTCACTTTATATAAGACTATCCTTTATTTTCTACTGATTTGATAGCAGTTTGCTTCTTAATATGGTGACAGATTTTCAGTCTCTAACCTGTGAGTGGTAGGGATCCCTGTAAGTGCTGCAGGCCATATGGTACCTCTCCATAGTCATATGGAAAGCCAGCTGGGTCGCCTAAAGATTTATGATCAATTATCACTGTTCAACAGCTGTAAAACTATTGAACAATGGTTTTTCTCAAGTTGCTCTATAAGGGAAATAACCAGCTATTGCAAAGTCTCTTTGTCAATAGGAAAAGCCATTAGGTCAAATTACAAAATTTTTTGCTCACATAGATTCTAGTATCAAAAATTAATAAATATTTTGAAAGAAGTTTCAGTCTTCTAATATTAAATGCATCCACAGGTACAAACACACACAGAGCACACAGTCGCGCCCACATACATAAACACTTATCAAATTTTCTTGAATAATTTCGGTAAACACAGTTCTAGTACTCACATAGTAAAACTAATGACTCTTTTTATTGTTTTGTTCCTTTATTTTCATGACCATTTTATTCTAAGAGGGACATTCTAGGAAAAAATTTCCCAAATCAAATTCTTGTGTCTTATTTTTAATATTTAATTCTCCATTTCTGTCTCTAATTTGGTGGTTGGCTGCTTTGGGGAAAATACTATATTCTCTTCAGGTTTATAGTTTTCCTGGATGCAAAGATGACTTTGTTTATCTGTAATGTTCTGAACTTTTATTATGCCTGTTGGCATGTACACATTTAATATCCCCTTGTTCCAGGAAGAAATTGAGAAAGAATTTCTATAAACTATTTTTACAGTTTGAGTAAAATTCTTATTTATTAGTGCTTCATTTTCCATACTGTTTTTTTCTAGAAGAGAGTTGTCCCTTTATGACAAGAATGGAATATTGTATTCACTTCCAATTCTGTTGCCCAGAAAAGATGCACATAAAATAATGGAAATATTTTGTATGGGACTAAGACTGAATTAAAAATGAAAGCATGAATCCTTTACTCTCAAAATTTCTTTGGGATGAAAATCTAAGATAAAAATAAAATGAATCTTTATTTATCATGCTACACCAAGTACCATTTTTGAATTTTTTATGTCTAAGGATTTGATATATGGCCATAGGTTCTATACTATTAACTGTATTCAAGTGTCTGATATGCTGTGTCATTATGGATTTATGCTCTGTAGTCACTTAAGTTTATGGGCATGCTAATACACGTCACTGAACCTCAGCCAACTGTTTTTACTGTATAAATGTAGATTTACTGATTTTATTTTTATAATGAATGCCTACAAGGATCCTTACTTATGATTCATTGGAAAAACTCAGACAAATTATAACATGGATGAGAAATTTTTACAAAATCTCAAACAATCAATAATTAGTTATGCTCATGTACTTCAACAAAGAGTCAGACTTACACTCATTCAACCTTAATTTACTTTATTTATGCATTTTTCCATACTATAACATAATGAGAAAATTAATATCTGCTTAATGAGTAGTTTAAACTATTTACTTGCATAACAAGAATCAAAATTTGACTTTGGAAAATTTTATTTTGAATTAAATTTTGTTCAAATATACTGCCACTCTTTAAAATCATTGCCATCGATCACATTCTGATCTTATATTCTATTTTCATTCACATTCGTGTATTTTTTCTGGGATATTAAAATGTTCAATTGCAAATTAATTTATAAAAGTATTAAATTTAATATAACAGACTTGCTTTCCATGAGATAAAATGACTTAGAAAAGGGGACTTTTGAAAATATATACACAGATTTTAAATATTGTTTATATGATATCAAGTAAATGGAAGTATTTTAAAATTCAATTAGGTTTTTCTTTTAATAATTATTTAACATTTTAAAAGATGTTACAATATCTTCCATTTTTATATAATGACAACTTTATTTGTAAAGTTTACTTCATACAAGGGAGTAATTCATAAATAAAAATGGCCAAATTGTTGTCTCATCAACTTATGCATGATTAATTTGTTCTCTTATTGTTTGTGGATTTTTACAGTGAGGGATATTGTTAAATTAGAAAGAGAACAAAAATGTGAGAATGAAGACAAGATAGTAATTGATAGACCATACATGCCCTTTAGTAAATACCAGAGCTTACCTAAGTACACTTGCTAGTATCAAAATAATGTCTTAGCTGTACAAAACACATACTATGTTAAATTATAATGATGGGACTCTTCTCTCAGAAAATATATGCTCAGAAAATAATTTCTTAGCTGTAAAAAACATATACTATGTTAAATTATAATGATGGGATTCTTCTCTCAGAAAATATATGTGACACAATAAATTTGATGACTAAAGAGTAACATGCTCTATGTTCAACTTATTGTAATATGCCTATATGTGTGCAGAAATCTCCAAAATAAGAATTCTGAACACTGAGTAAAGTCTATAAAATATTTTGCTATTTTCTTGCTAATCATTACATATGTGTGCTTCATTTAATGAGACGATATAATTGATGTTTGCACTTACATTTTTTGTGTACTCCAATTGTATTTTACACGTGCTTGTAAATTTCAATTTGGAAAAGTTTTAGGGTGTATTTTAATTACTGTTTACTCTTATCTTTGATGCCATAGTCAAATCAATGCAACAAATAAAACAAATTAATTCAGACTTTCATGGTATAAAAATGTCAAAAATTAAAATGATTAAGTATGTACTTTTTAAAACTGCAAAATATAATTAAGAAAGATGAAAATGGTATTTGAAGCTCTTATCTATTTACACTCTTTCAGTAAAACAGGCATAATGAGCTCCCTATAGTCATTAAAAAATATGAGAGGTGATTTAATTGTTTTGGGGGTTTCCAACCTGACGGTTATCCTAGAGCTATGGCTCAGACAAAGCAGATTTATCATGAGCTATAACAAGTGAACCTATAAACCCTATACAGTGAAATGATATAAATCACCAGGCAGTAAATAATCACTGGAGCTCTGGAATTTTAGAATTCCCACTTCTTCAATGAAGCAATATGGACTTTATGAGAGTAGTGGAAGAAAAAAAATTAATGATCTAGAACACAGATGACAAACTGGTGGACTACAGGAATAAATGTTCACTGAACTTATGGGATTTTAAAATTCTATTTTCTTTGATGAATAAAATGAATTCTTTATATGATCAAAAATATATATAAGCATGGATTGTGGTAGAAGTGAATGTCAGTGTCCCAAGCGAATTGGCTTTAAACTATATTGTCCTCAGTTGAGTGAGTGGGCAAATAAGAAAACCTAAGTTAGTTTTCTCATATGAGTGTTTAATACATAAATAAACTACAATGTAAAATACGTATAATAGGGAGGGAAAAAAACAAAGAAAAACACTTACTGTAATCCAGGATAAACAATGTATCCAAAAGTGTACTTTGATTTGACACAATTGTTTTATGTGTTTTATGTTTTTGTCCTATTGATTTGATTGGCAATCTGCATGAAAGATAACTAACTTTATGAGGGGTTATATGAAAATAAATGAATCTGATGTTGGCAAGCAAGGACAGTGGAGGTGAAGGAAGAAAAACGAATTGAGCTGTGTTACGTGCATGTACAAATTCCTCACAAGAAATGTAACCATTATGTACCGCAAACATGTACTAATAAATTTTTTAAAAATAAATAATAAAATTCTATAGTTTTCTACAAGAATTCATTTAAAATGTAAGCTAAAATGACACAATCTGATAGCATAGAGACTTTATTAACGCATGGGAACAATCTGTTAAGTTTTGGGGACAGCTGCATCTTAGATAGGGTGTTCATTTTCCCTTTTGTCATAATTCAGATCTCTCTCTCTCTCTCTCTCTCTGAGTCATGAAGGTTAGGTTTCACATGGAACCGCCTGAGGGCCTTTCTAACTGCCGTATATCGGGAGTCATCTCTATCACGCTCTTCTGTTCTACATTTACAGCAATTATCACCATTGGAAATTTCTTTTTGCTAACTTCCTAAAGATCTGTTAAATTTTTCTAAAACATGCTCGAGTGTAAGGATACTGGCTGACTTGTTCCTTAGGACTTAGAATAGAATTTGGTTGCTGCACCCAGCACAGCTCTCCAAGTTCCTGGGATGACGGACAGCCAGAGGACGGAGAACTAAAGATAAGGGACAGAAACCTGAGGTCAGGGGGAGTCTTCTCTCCTGATAGGAGGAAAGGAACTGCTCAACCACCACAGCATGTAGCGAATTTATTTAGACATTTGACAGGTTGGTGTCATGCCACATTTCCTTTGCCTAGCAACCCATTGCTTGAATTATCTCGGGGTTAGGTGTTCTTTGAACTGAAGGAGCTTCCTCATGTGACTTGCCTCAGGCACTCTTTGTTTTCAGACTGGGCTTGTCTCACCCCTGCACATATGATTAATTTCCAGCTTCAACTGCTCCCCACACTTAGTGTATAGAAATAACTAAATAATGCTTATTAAATGAATATCATGTGGCTAAGTGTAGATTTTCCTTTATATTCATAGTTTCTGTTGCTCTGCTAACAGTAAATAAGATATTAATAAGAGGAATAAAACTCTCCTTGTGGTTAACACTCCATCACATCTAAGAAATACAAGACCATAAACTCTGCTACTCATATTTGTTTTGCTTCACAGTTTATTAACTTCATTCTTGAAATCTTTAAACACTATTTCTTCTTAAAGTGAAACTGCAGCATTTCTATGCACTAAATGATTTTCCTATTTCTTTTGGATTTCTAAAAATCTGCTTCTGTGATAATGATCTTTAAAAATATTAACTGTTCAATTGATTTTCTTATTCATAAAGCTGTACTATGAAAAAGCCGGATTTGCTGTATATTGGTTAACACTCACCATTTTTATCTAATACATCTTTATACTAAAATTTGTTTAATTTGTCATTTTTTCCAAGTGAGCTGAAACATGAGTGCCAGAAAGGCAACTCATACATTCATTTATTGGAAATATCTTCCTGATATTACTTCCATAACTTTATGTTTACTGTACTATTTTCATTAAACAAATCATATACAGGTTAATAATGGTGTGTTATCAGTTCTGTTTCATATATTTTTGAACACTTTATTAGTAGATTTATTTTAATTTCATTGTATTTTCTAGCAAATAATAGTGGTGATTTGTAAATAAGTCTACTTGGAATCACAAAAAAAAATTCCAAGTAATTTCAAAATAATTAATATAAATGAGGGTACAAGAAAGTAAGAAATGAAACAGAAAATAAATATTGAAATGAAAGACTGACAGCATGAAGTATCAGTAAATGTAAATGGTCTAAATAAAACAGTTAAATGACAGGTTGTCAAAATGGTTCAAAAATTACATGTGGTTATATACACTTCAAAGTACAGCAAATTCAATGAAAATAGTAAAGCATTGTAAAATTGGAAAAAGATGTATGATGTAAATCTTCTTTTAGAAAAAACAGAAAGGCATTGAGTGTCTGTGTTAATGTCAGATAAATTAACATTATAGTAAAGAAGATTGTTAGAAAAAAGAATACTACATAGTGATAAAAGGAATATTCTACCAAAAGGACATATGAATGATAGATATTTATATCCAAAATAATTAAAAATATATGAGAAAAATGATACAATTGGTGAAATAGATAAATTCATGATTATAGTTGGAAATTTTAGCTCTCCAGTCAGCAACTGATAACATTTCAAAGCAGAAAACCAACAAAGCCATAGAAAAACTCAATATAGTCAACTAAAGGACCTAATTAATATAGATAAACTCTCAATAGCAAATTATATTCTTTTTTAGCGCCTATGGAATATTCACCATGACAGACCATATCCTGGTTAAAAGCAAGCTCTAACATATTTAAAAAGTGTGAAGTCATGCAGAATATGCTATCTGAACCTGCTGAAATCAAATTAAAACTCATAATAGATTGAATGCTTTCCTCAGATCAGAGCAAGGTAAGAATGTTTAGTTTCACACTGTTACTGAACATAATACTGGTATTTCCAGTTATTGAAATAAATCAATGTAAGGAAGTAAAAGTCAAAGAAATTAGGAAACAAGAAATAAAGTTATCTATATCATTGTACACATAGAAAATCTCAAAGAAACTATAATAGAACTAACAAGTGAATTTAGCAAGGTCTCAAGACAGAAATTTTTTTAAAAAATCAATTGTATATTTATATATGAAAAAATGTGAAAAAAACAGAGCAATATAATTTATATTTTTCCAAAGAAAATAGGAAATTTAAGTTTATGTAATTATATATATAATATGTAATATATAATATATTTACAAAATGTTCATGAAAGAAAATTTAAAAATCCAAATAAATCAAAAGAGACATGACCCTCATGTACTAAATGATTCAACACAGCAAAAATGTCAAGTCTCCTAACACAGATGAACTCCAGGGAACTGATCTGGTTGTGTTTTGTTTAGAGACATAGAAAATGTACTCTAAAATTTATGTGGACTTTCCTTACTACCAGGCAGGGTCCACGGGGTATTGTGCTGGACTCCCACTGCCACTTTAAGTGAAACTCTGCATCCAGAGCTCTTGATGTGATGCAGATGAACAAGAGTATGTCTCTAAATCTTTCACAAAGAGACCTGTAGGTAGCAACAATTTTTGATTTTCCAATGACAGATACATCTACAAAGGAATGGAGGTGGTATCTACTTCACAAATCTGAAGCAGACCTGGAAAAAGCTTTTGCTGGCTGTGCTTGCTAATGGCTACCACTGACAACCCTTTGAGGTCAGTGTCCTCTGCCCCAGGATCCTGTCTGAAGTCGGAGGCTGCACTGGAGCCACTATCAATTGGTTGCTTTACTCTAGGAAACTTTCCAGGATCCCCATCTTCTTACAGTTTCTGGTCCCAGGGATGACCACTGATCTCTCATATAGGCATGTTGAATTAACCTTTTCTGACACAGAAAATGCCTTGAGAAAAGAAAAATAAGATTCTCCTCTGCACTACAGGATCACTACCATCCTGGGTAAAAAGGGACTCACTCAGAGGGTCTAAAATGGGGATGGCGGTTTTGCATAATTGTGGCACTATCTCCTGGTAGTACTCATGGAAGGTAAGGTGATGAAAAGAATAGTAGAGTACTGCTGAAAAAACTAGCCTGTAAAGAATTTCAGGATGAATGGACTGCTCCAACTCCTGAGTTAACTGCTATTCAATCTGAGGTCATGGACTGGTCTAAAAACAGGCAAGCACCTCATGTGTCTGTTCCTGGTTAAAGATTGGAGTGCTTAGCAGCAGCTGGTCTGCAGCTCCTACTACTCAGGCTGCTGAGTATGGAGCAACTATTGGGTACTCATAAACTGTTCTCTCTCAGGCTCTTAACCAAACTGCAGACAAGGCTGATGGGAAATGAACACCACTTTCTAAAAATACTAATAAGAAGAAAACTTATATGAAAAAACACAAGCTCTAGAATAGTTGAAAAATCTTAATAAAGAAAAACAAAGAGATAAAAATTAACCCAATACTAAGAATTACTAAATAGACATGAGATCATGACAGTAGGGCATTGGTGCAGCTTCAGACAGGGAAATCAATGGAAAAAAATGAAAAACACTGAAATAGACAACAATAACTGATTTCTGACAAAAATGTAAAAGCAACACAATGAAGAGAGGCAATCTTTGCAATTAATGCTACTAAAGTTAGTAGAATTCCTTAAGCAAAGAAAAATATCAACCTCAGTTTTACTGCTAACAGAAAATCAGCTCTAAAAACACTAGTAGCTCACACAGAAAACAAAGAGTAAAACTATGCAACTTTTAGGAAAAGATATTGGAGACAATATTTGGGAGCTAAGGATAAAAATTTCTTATACTTGACATGAAAATTGTGCCCTGAAGAAAAACACTGATCTCATCAAAATTTAAAAAAAATGTTTACTCAACGTATGGACAAGTAAACATAAGTTATACTCTGGTAGACACTATTTATAAGTTACTTATCTGATAAAGGACTTATTGCTAAAATGAATGAGGAATTCTTCAAGCTAAATATAAGCACTTTGAAAATGATTAAAAGCTAAAAACAAATATTTTACTAGAGAGTATATTCACACAACGTACAGGCATATAATAAGATTTTCAACGTCTTTAGCCATTAGAGAACTAAAAGTTAAAATTATCATGAGTGTGCTTAGAATAAAATTTTTAAAAGAGAACAAAAGCACAAATGATAGTAAGGATGCAGAAAAACTGAATCACGGACACATTGTGGTTGGAATATAAAATAATACAATCATTGGCAGTTCCTTACAAAACTTAACTTACACTTACACATAGCCTACCAATTATACTCTCCAGAATTTATTCTAGAAAAATGAAAATTTATGTTCACATAAAATTTTAGACAGAAATGTTTATGGAAGCTTTATTTGTAATATCCCAAACTGGAAATTATTCAGAAGTTCTTAAGTTGACAAATGGATAAGAAAACTGTGATGCAATTATACTGCTTAGCAAAGGAACAGATTCATCAAGAAAAATAATTGAGCCATTGTTACAGGAAATAAGTTTGATAGATCTCTGTGGAGCTGTAATGAGTGAAAGAAAAATCAATCTCAAAATACTACATATTGTTAGACTTTATGCAAGATTCTTGAAATAATAAAACTAGAGAAATGGAAAACAGGGTAGAGATTACCAAGTGTTCGGGAAGTGATTGTGACTATAAAAAGACGTCCCAAGTCATCTTTGAAGTGAGAAGACTGTATCTCGACTGTGGTGGCAGTCATACAAAACTATAGGTGTGATAATATTGTTTAGAACTAAGTGCACACATACACATGCACACACACACACACACACACACACACACACACATATATAATGTCCTCACACATACACAAATGAATATAGTAAACTAATGGAATTTGAATAAGGCCCACATGTTACCACTGTGATTAATTGAGTGATGGACAAATAGGATGTCTGTTATTTCTTACAACTACCTGTAAATCTACAAAAATAAAAATGAAAAAAATACATCTTCAGATTGTAATTCCTGCTACTCAGGAGTCTAAAGCAGGAGAAATGTAAATTCAAGGCCAGAATTTCAAAGCCAGCTTCAGCAAATTAGTGGTAACTTTTTCTCAATATAATAAGTTTTCAAAAGAATTAGGATGTAATTCAGTTCCCTGTGTTCATCTCCAGTACCAAAATAGGAAAATTCAATTCCTAGTAGAATTCTGTGTAGGAATTCAGAAATATTTGTTAAATGACTACACAAATAAATAAATGAATAATTTCCATCTTTCTCTGTTTCTTCTTTAAAATAAATCTAAATCTTAACAGAAGTTTCCAATATCAAGTTTATTGGATGCAAGATCATTCTAGGCTGGTAATGTGTTTCAATTAAACCTCATTTCCTGACCTCCATCTTCCAGAACAAAAAACAGGACTCTTGCAAGCCCAAATTTGTCTCAAGGCCTTCTTGACCCCTGATATTTCTGCCTCACACCATTATAATCTACTTCAGAGACCAATTCTTGAAAGAATATTTATAACTAGAATATTTATAACGATTTTCCCACAATAGGAAAACAAAGCTAATATAATTAGGACCTGTATCCCTAGTCACTGAGTTCAGAATAAGTCAAACACACAGATTCTCTCTCTTCACTTATCTTTTTATATGCCACTCCCCTACAACTTTACAAACTATTCCTTGGGACTTGTCACTGATTTTCAGTGAAACCGGCCCATAATATAATATCTCTGTGAATACTGCACTGTCTCCATTTTCTTACCCAAAACAGGTTGATGAAAGGATCACACTTCAGAGAACAGCATCATAACTTCCTCAAGTAAATACTTCAGGATATGTGTGTGTGTGTGTGTGTGTGTGTGTGTGTGTGTGTGAATGACAAGAGACATTGTTTCCTGAAATTCATTATCATTAAGCCTGAAAATGTAGTCTATATTCTCCAGACTCAAGTCTATAACTTTATTGTTTTAATTTTTATTAGTACATTTTTGCAGTGCATATGGTTACATTCATCCTGAAGAATCAGTTCATGTGCACAGCACGACTTAATTATATTTTTCATCTTCTTCCCCTTCCTGCTCTCCCCCCTCACCATCTCAGTCTCCTTCTCTCTTTTTTTGTTCCTTATTATCTTTTATTTTGCTCTTTAATTTAATTATATTTTGGATCTCTCACATAAGATAAATGACCTTTTTACTCTCTGGATTTGAGAAGAGAAAGTCATATATCTGTATTTTTTTTTTTTACAATCTTAACTTGTCTGAATAAAATATCATCGAACTCTGTTCAGCACTGCAAAGGTCACAATTTTTAGTTTCCTCATTTACCAGGATACAACAAATTCTTTCCTTCTTTTATTGACCTTTAAAAATGTATCAGTGCTTAGAAATTAAGGAGGTGAACTCAATTATTTTTTATCTGTAAACTTTACAAATGACCATAAAATACTGCAAGGAAAATACTATTCAATAGTTCATGAGTGAGCATTAAGTTCATCTGCTTTGCAAGCGCTACAGAAATGTGATAGTTCATTGAATCCTATTGTTTAACAAACAGAAAATTGTCTATTAGATTTGGAATCACACAATAAACTTAGGGTTACTTGACTATTTTCTTTTTTAAAATCACCATTGGCAAGCACTGCAGAAAAAGCCATAAAAGCTTGCTAATGCATCTAATACTGTACTACAGGGTATATTTTTCTCCAAGTCATCTGGAAAGCAGTTAATGCTCTGAAGCATGAGAATTAATAACCCTTTTAATTTTTATTCTTGCTAGTTTTAGGTCTTTAAAGCATTGTACAGCTTCTAAATTATATATCTCAATGTTTGCATCAGAATTAGAGAGCTAGATATGCTAGTCACAATCTAAGTCAAGAGGCTAATTCAACAGAATTTCTCAAGTTACGTATGGTATATTGTCTTGTGATGGAATATATGTCAAGAGTAAGATAAAATCAAATTTGTGTATTGTAATAGAATGCTTACTTGCTATGTTCTTTATAATACATTCATACACACACACAAAAATGCTAACATAAGTACAAGATCCTCTTAGAATATTAATACCACTGAATATTTGAAAAACAAGCTGTCATTTTCTAACGCAAAAGTTTTGGACACATGAATGTGCAAATAATTCACAAAAATATTATAATTGATACTAATAGATGTGAGTTATGATAGTTTGATGTTTGAATGATGTTCCAGCACCAAGTGAGGCACATATGAAATAATAAAAAGGATGTAAAAAGTCCAACCTTTATTAATATGTTGTAAGTGAAAATTTGATACTTTCATCTCCTTTAGTCTAAAATATTCATATTTGGAGGAGGAGTAAGAAGGGAAAGGCAAGGGACAAGTAGGTAGAGGAGGAGCTGAGAACCTTGGCTAGATACTCTGATTCAATCAAAGCAGGAAGCAGAGATGAGGCTTTTCCATTCTGAAATAGAAATCAGTCCTTTCTCTTGTGAGCTTAAAACTTGTGACAGTAGACATACAGAAATAATGCTATCATCATGGTAAGTGTATTGCCAGGAAAAACACGTCGACTTGTAATATATGGGCTAGAAATGTCTTCACTTTTGACCATTTAAAATCACGATCTCATTCCTGGACAGGTCATGGAAGACAAATAAGATACAACGTCGAAAAGCATCATTTGCAGAAGGATATGGTTTGCTGCGTCTCACTAATCTTAAATTCGATGCTGTTGTGATGCATCCCTTTTCTTCCAATTAAATAGATTGGCATATAATTTTGATAGTAACTATTTTAAAGTTTAAATATCCAAATAAATAAGACTGTGTTTAAGCGTATATAAGATTTGATACATAAATTTTATGGCAAACATATAAATCTAAGAGTGTTTGTTTTGCATTGTGTGTGGTAAGTTTCATTATCAGAAAACTCTTTTCAGAGATTTCCTCACCATCGAGGCTACACTGGTGAAACTTTATAATTCCTAGTCTGTTTAGGACAGATCACTGAATCTAAACTTGCCTCTTCAAACTTCATAACATTTACTTGATGTGCCTCATAAGTCATTGCTTAATATTTCTATGCTTCATTTTCCCTTTCAAGAAGTAAAGATATCTAAAATTTTCATGTAAGTAATGAGGTAAATAACAAGCTTTCAAACAAAGAATTTCCATCATTACTACTTACATTAGAGTTATTATCAATTCTAATCATATCACTACTAATACTACTGCATTCATTGGAAATCTTCTAGGAAAATTTTATTCATGGTGGATTCAAGACATTAAAACAAAATCTATGGTTCAAGGTTTTATATTTGAATTCTTTTCCTTTTTTAAACCAACATCTGCCTCCCAATAATATATATAAATATGTATGGAAGACTTCCCATTCCATTAACCCTTATCTGGGTATCTGCAAAGTGAGTTATATCCCATTTGTTTTCCCAAAACTTTCTCTGTTGAAGTGGTTTTTATTATCTTTACTATTTCTATTATCTTTCCTCTCTCATTGCACACGTGGTTGCCAGAATCCCTTATAAGAAGAAGCTCCACAGTGACTAAAGCATTACTCATGTGGTAAAACCAACAAGTAAATATGAAACTTTTTTACATTTTATTTGGGAAAATTACTCTTAACTTTATTCAGAATTTTCATGTGTGTTTCAGTTGAACTTTTTGGTATTTTGATGATTTGTTCTTTCTGGGCTTTTAAATAAAATGAATTACCTAATCTTGCTATATTTACCACTTAACCATAATGACCATCATTAATTTTAGAAATTTTACATTCTCTCCACACCTCCAATATTTTAAATTAATTATATATTTACTTGGCTATCTTCCTTATGGGGTATTGGGTTTTACAGTAAAAGGAAAACCACATTCATCTTTATATCTCTAGTGTGTAATGACTAAATTGAGCAGAAAATAAAAGGATAGGAAATCAAACTGTAAAAGTTCAAAACCTGGCAGTTTAATTCCAAATCATATGCTTTGTAGTGAAATTTCTAGCCATAAAACTCTAATAATTGTTTAAAATGAGAAATCATGGATTGAAAAGCATGTACAACCTACTTCTATAATACCAATTCAATATATAGAACTATGAAAATCTTGTTCTTATGCGAAACACAAAAAATTTTAAATATCATTTACATGATGCTGAATGCTTATGCATATTGCTTAAAATAAATTCCTAAGCATACTTAAAACATAGCAGATTCAATATCTCATTTATAGTGCTGTATTTAAAAAAAGAAAACAGAACACTTCCACAACTCAAATTGATTAAAAGTTTGATAAACTACCTTAAGAAACAATGTATTTCTCTTAATTTTCAGATATAAATTACTAATAAATACAATGTTTCTTTTTTTTCTCTGAAAAATAATGATTACATTAATAAGATAGAGACTCAAGGGTCTTTTTATAAATTACATCCTAGCTTTTACAGATGGAATAAAATTTAGGTTTTTAAAAGCCATCTGTTAATGAAAACCATTAGCTTGCTATTTGTTGGCATGGGTTTCGGGATAAATTCTTTCAATTTTACATCTATTTTTAGTAATGTTGTAAAGTTCTGCCAGTGTAAGATGGTGCTGTCGAGTGTTAATTGAGAAAAAAGTAAGAATATTATCTTAAGTAGCATCATGATTGGGAAATGTTCTAAAGACAGAATTCTTTCTTAAATTGCCTTACTTTTAGCAATTAAAGTATTCTTTATTCCCCCCGAGGTTGGCTATATAATACCAAACTAATTAGCTAATATAATTAGATAATTTGATGAATTAAGAAAAATTTAAGTGATTTTTTAAATTGTCAATATTTAACTTCATCTAACAACAAAAATAACTAAGCTCTTTTTCTAAAATTTACAATTTTATACGTATCCAAAATTCATTTCTCCAAAATTTAAGGGTACTTAATCTACTAGGTGCTAAAGCTTTATTTTATAAAATTACAAATCCTTTAAAAACTTCAGAATAGTAACTCAAAAATAAACAACTGATTTTCCATATTTAAAAAACACTGAGAGTTTTCTTCATTTCTAGCCTCTTAGATTTGCTGCTCTGTTTGATATAATGAGAAATCAGGTGAAAAAAGCTAAAAATAGTTTTTGGAAGGTGTGCGCAAATACTTATCCTAATTGCTGATTTTTAGCACTAAAATTTTTTCAGAGCCTTAAATATCTTATTTGCTTTACATAAAAAAATTTATTGAGTTAGAGATGAAACTGTTAGTAAGTATACCCTGAAGTTCCTTCTACCCCGATTTGATTCCGAAACTCACACTTTAAAGAACACAGAGATGCAGAAATAATAGCACTTTATACCTTCAGAACCTTGAGATGGATAACACTGAATACAATTTTTATGACATGTGATTTTAAAGATCGAGTATGTAAATAGAAGTTATTATTTGTGTTTATTGAGGTAACATCCTATCGAGTTCTCCTAAAGAAGCAATTTTCATAAAACTTTTAAATCGTTAATAAATAATTAAATAAAATTCTTTGTTAATTCAACTCATTAGAAGTAATAACAATCTCTTTGTACTGCAGTATAGGTTATGCCTTCATAGTGGTGAATAATTTGCTAATCTCAGAAACCTCAATTGTGCATGCTATTTGAAATGCTTTTTGCACATAGTTCACACTTATTTTATACCTTTTACATGGAAATTTATCAGAATGTTTCAACCATTGTATTTTTGCCCCCATTTTAACTTATTTCACAGGGATAATCTGCCTGACTTTTCAGTCATGAGTCCCCTTGATATCACTCCATAACTGTTGTGCAAATTCATCACATGCTTTGCCATTTCCCTTCCTTGCTCCACTATGAAAATGGAAGGTCTTCAAGGCTATAAGCCATGTGGTAAATTTCTTCATATTTTGTCACAGCATCAGCACTGAACAATGCAAAGAACAGATCATTAAAAATACTTTCCATATTAACTTACGGTTTCGATGAGTGTTTATTAAAGCTAATTTCACATCAGAAGGACAAGCATGAGGGGCAAACAATATTTAGTCTCTAACAGAAATTGGTGCAAGTGGTCATAACTCTGGCAAATATCATGCTGCCAGTGTAAAATAAAACATCTGGCCCAGAACCACCAAATTGAAGTTCTCAGTATTTTTTCCAAGGGTAAACCTAGGGTGAATTAAAGCTCTGAAGTCTACTAAAACAAGAATAACTAAAACATGTAAATTATACTTTTTTCTCCCTGTCAACTAAATAGGCATGGTTTTATAAGTACAGTTTAATCCAAAAAGCAGATGTAGTTTTTCCTAAGGATACAAAATAGAGCCAACTGGCTCGCATAGTACTTTTCCCCGCTGTCGTTATTGGAAGTGGCAGGTTGAAAGACCTCAGAATTATAATTTCAGGACATGGCAGTAGATTTAAAGAATAAAGTTCTAATCCTCTGTAGGAAATAGGAAAGAAAAAAGGAGGAAGGGAGGAAAAAGATGGACATTTAACAGAAGAATTCTGGCATTCAAAAAATGATGTCAACAGAAATTGCACTCTGAAATAAGTAATGGTATTTCTAAGCAATGGGCATTTTATGTTCCTAAAAACACATACAACATGTATGTAAAGTGGTTTTTTGCACTAAATAGATCAACTTCAATTAGATATTCATTATGTAGTTTCATCTCTTGATTACCCTCCCCACAAAGAGCTAAATCCTTGTTGAAACCACTCAACGAACATCACATGCTTTTCAGATGTAATGTCCTGGGAGGATACTTGTTGATTCTATGCCATTTTAAATGTGATTATGGATGTAAGCTTTTACATATGAGAAAGTTTTTAATTAATTTCTCATCTTCACCATGTATCTTTATGCCTGCTCCTTCATAATTATTTTCTTTCATGTTTGTAAACAAATACAGTATTCACCAGGATTTAAGTATGTAGTTTTGTAGTCAAAAAAGCCTTTGAGTCTAACTTGAACATATGATACAATATGATACTGTAAAAGTATGATATAGTATATATGACATCCATTTTATACTCTTTGGAGTTTCAGTTTTTAAGATTGAAATTGTTCTTATATAAAGCATTATTTCATTACCTCCACATAAACATTTAAGAAATTGAACCTACTATTATTAATAATTAAAATGTAAGCATTTTACAAGATTATATCTCATAGTGAAGAAGAAAACTCATGAAATGACAGTTTCCTACTGGATAATGTGAGAAAGGTTAAGTTTTATATTCAAGCAGGCTTTTACTTCCCAAGTCAAAAATTCCTAACTACAACCACATCAGTCAAATTAATAGAGTTCCTAATAGAGACTCCCTACATCAATTATTAAAGGGGTAAAACACTTTTTAAAGTTTGAATTATCATTGAGAGTCTATACACTTTTATTCCTCTAAATATCTAGGTTTAATCAAGACCAAGGCACTGCAGTTTGGTAGTTGGAGCATCAGTAAGAAAAATTAGAACTGGAGCATATATTCAAGAACTTGTAGCTACATCCAATAGACTGGAAATAAACTGAAATGATTTATAACTACTTCATAATTCCTTCATATCTACTGGTATTGCAGTATGTACCAGGAATTCTACAGCATTTAACAAGAAACAAAGAGCATTCTTTGTTTTAATTTCAATTTCATCATAACAGTGAAATCTATTATTTAATATATGGTTACATTAAATGAAGATGACAAGAAGTCTGTGTTCTGTGTATTGTAATATCGCCAACACACGGGGAAAGGAAGTAAAAAACTGGGTGTTTTATATCAGCACTACAGTCTCTTAAAGAGTCAAAATGCCAGCAATGACTACATCAACAATTTTAAGAGTAAATAAAATGTTGAATATTTCCCACATATATACCTATTGTTCTCTCACTTTCCTATATTAATTCATTTATCCATGACCAAAACTCTGTGAGTTTAGTACTATTAGTATTCAAACTTTACATAAGAGTAAACTGAGGAGTAGAGAGGTTAAATAATTCCCTAAAGGGTAACACTGAATAGATAAATGTTTGGGAGGACTTTATAAATTGCAAAACATCTTGTGAGATTGAAGTAGACAGTCTCTCTGGGAAAAAAATATTCTGCTCTTGCTAGAATTAATTATATTTTTTTAAATGTATAATTAGTTCATATAGATATAGATACAGATATTTATCTATCTATCTATCTATCTATCTATCTATCTATATATATATATATATTTATATTTATAGTACCAAGGATTAAACCCAGGTCCTTGTGCATGCAAGGTAAGCACTGTATCATTGACCTATCACTCATCAGCCCTTACTATAATTTTAATAGTTAACATCTGATAAACTCAGACTACTTTTGTAAAAATTAGATTTTGATTATATTTATCTTGGCTACTTTTCTCACTGCTGAGACAAAATACCCAATACCCACAAGTTAAGGGAGGAAAGTTTGATTTCGCTCACATTTGTGGAGGTTTCAGTCCAGAATCGACTGACCCCAAGGCAGGGAGGCATGGAAGAGAGACATCATGGATATCGAGGAAAAATAGTTCTCAGCAAGGCAGGCAGATGAGAGTAAGCAAGCAAAGGACTTAACAGTGTCTTTCTGCCCCTTTCATATTCCATCTAAGCTACTGGGATTAGGGTGGTGCCAAACTAATCAGTGGACTGATTTAGTAATCATCCACTCTTATTCCTAGCACCCTTCATCCTAGCATTCACCATGAATCAATCACATATTCTAGGTTCAGCCACCTCTGAAAAAAAGCCCCATCTATGAATGCACGAGACTTTAGGGGGGACATCTAGACACAAGTCACAACAATATTTATATTTTATGCTACATCATAAAACTACAAAGTATTTATTTTATTTTCGGTTCATCTAACTTTGAGAGTAGATATCTAGGTTTTTGTTCTGCTCATCTAGTCATGAAATATATTTTTACTAGAGAAATCGAGCACACCTGTGACATGGAATCTGATATGTTACTTTCCAGAGGCTGCTGAGTGTGGCCTAAGTTAAGAATGTTTATGCACTTGCATCTCAACCTGAGTCCATAGGAGAGATTGTATCACTTCTCTTTAATGGGGAATTTTCCAGTCTACATTTCTTGTAATGTAAACAATTGTACATAAGATACAATGTGTGTAAGATTAGATTACTATTTGCATGATTTACTATCTGTCTGTCCTCTAATCAATTTGATCTCATATTGATTGACATTGGGGAAGTTCATTCTCGTAAATAAACTGTACCTTCTACATATTAGGGACGTGGTAGTTATCACACATGGGCTTCTCCCTATATTGCTTTATGTGAATAAAGCAAAATAAAATAAAATATGCATAAGAAAAATCAATCAGACTGAGTTGGATAGGTTTATAAAGTATATTTTAAGTTAAAAAACATTGTAGTAGATCTAATTAAGTTATAATTTCAATGAATGACAAGGTAAAAATATTTCAGTATTTCTGTGAGATTTTTAATGTCAGAAAAGAGATAGAAATTTCTATTGGTGACGGAATCCTAAGTACTACTAATAGTTTTGAAGTTAGTGATATAAAGATAAAAATATTTTCTCTGTTAAAATTTCAACAGATCCCTAGCATTTCATCTGCAGATATTTTGAAGATGTTTGCAAGTTAGGTTATAAATTCCAGTTGAGATGTAAATAAAAGAATCTAGATGAAGGCCTGTAATGCTTTCATGCTTTTACTTTGATTAGTTTTATACTATTTTGTTTTGTTTGAATTTATTGTGTGTGAAGGTATGAACAATGATTTCAAAGAAAACAAGAGACACTATGGTAGCCATTGTTGATTTTCTGTTTTCCTGTTTTGAAGTCCTGTATTGCTTGCATTGTTCTGTTTTGATCTGCTTTGTTCTGTTTTACTCTGTGTTTTTTTTTCTTTAAAATAAAGAGAATAAAAATAATCTAGAAGCCTGAACTGGAAGGAGACTAAGAAGAATTCAGATACTGACAGGCATAAAGTCCATAAAATAAAAAAGTCTTTGTCAGATTAATTTAACAAGGTTATGAAATTGAGCATCTGAAACTCAAAGGAAGACTACTGTTCACACATAAATGTATTTTAAGAGAAATAATAATCAAGGAACATGAGATCTGTTTTGTTATGGAATAGAAAAGAGACTTGGCATAACATATGTACCTAAATTTGAAATTCAATTGAGGGAAGGAATTTAAAGCCACATGGGAATTTGGTTAAAATTTTGCAGAACAAGAAATTTGTCAACACAAGCCAATTATGTTCTATGTATATGAAATGTGATCCCTAAAAGAGGGAATTAAATTAATCTTTAAGGAACCTCAAAATATGGAGCAAACTTAACTGACATTTGTGTAGCATAAACAATGTAATGATGAACATCTTTGCATGAAACCTTGTGTACAATTGCATATGATTTCCTGAAATAGATTACAAAAAATAAAATTTCTGGTTTAAAGAACATAAAATACAAAGAGTGAATAGTATCCTGATCATAGTTCTCCATGCTGTCAAAGAACTAAAGAAAGACGTCAAACACCTGCCAAGGTATGCCTTGGCACACTCAACCTTCCAGTGTTTGCCACTAGGCCACTGTGGATGATTTCATTGGAAAGTGCAAATTCCATGTTACTATGGCCACTTCATCTGCTTCTAAAAATCTGCCTGAGATTGAAAAACTGAAAATCAAATCACTGAAGGAAAAAAAAAAAGAGTATTCACTATTAACCAGAGTGGGTAGTCAGGTACATATAAAACCATGCTGCAAAGTTAGCAGAAGCCCTCATTTTTCTCAGTATCATGTGGCAGCTATAAACTGACATAAAAACAACAGCTTTCTTAACAAAGTCATGCTGTGTTCACACTCACTTTATTCACATCCATCTATTACTAACAATATCCAGTGCTGAAGTCCTCTCACCTCATGGCAGCAAACAATTCCTCTTAATCTTTAGTTTCCTCATCCTACCGCAAAAAAAGCAGTGAATCTGTATTCTCTTTTATTCCATGCTCTAAAAGGGGCCTAAACCTGATACATATTGTTTCTCTCTGTTGTTTTGTTGAATGCCTTTCTATGATTCCCCTGGAGTGGTCTCTTTCTTTGTAGAGTTAATAAACCTTACGTTTGAAAATACAGATCTCAGCACAGTGGTTTTAGAAAAGAATGTCAGATAGCGACTTACCAACAAGCAAATTTATGCTTCTCATTAACTGAGAAGACTGTTATTGCTAAGTAGCACTAATCCATGTAGCTGTCTCCAAAATAGACTCCTCTCTCCATTTTTATCATTGAGGACCCCTGCTTTTCACTCATCAATACTGACCCCTCTCTTCTATTTATCTTTGACTTCAGCAATTCCAGTGGGATCCCTGAAGGACTACTTAGTAAGGACTACTTACTATTGACCTACTCTCTGGTATCCTAAGGCTCCATGGTCTTTTCCATTATCAATTATTTGAATTGTCTATTTTATATCTAAATCTGAATAGGTCACAAGAACACAAAATTTAATATATGAGATGTGGTCAAAAGTACAATGATTGTTTAATTTTTAATAGAAATAGTATTAAAGATATATTCTTGCTTATGCCTCTAAAAATATTCCCCTTCCCTTTGAGTACACTCATCTTATGATTCTTGCCACTTTCTGAAGCAATTCTGGAAGTCCTCTTTCAAGATTGTGTTTATTTGCATTATTGTGGCTATCTTCATGTCCTCAGTGGATTTAAAATGTTTACTTTTGATGGTCATTTTGATTTTGTGGAAAAGTAAGGAGTCATACAATGCCAGATCTAGTGAATAAAGTAGATGAGGAAACACCATAATGTTTTTATTTGACAGAAATCGACATAAAAGTATTTGATTTGATTCAGGGCATCATGACAGCCACAAGAAACAAAAAATACACTCACAAAAGAAAATTTTTAGAACTGTTTCAGAGAGTAAGTTAGAATATCTTGAGGGAGGGAATGGCAATTTTTTTTTACTGTAATAAATTTTCATTTAAACACACACCATATTTTTTGTAAACCTGTTTCAAAATACAAACCTTTAAGCATCCTTTTCATTGTCCTCTCTGCAATCATCCTTGTCTGATCTATCATAATAAGTGGCCAACTGTACTTTCAGCTTATTTTGATAGTTATTGTCACAATCATTTATGTATATAAACATTTTGACCATTAAATAGGCTTTTGCTGTTTGATAGAAACCAAAAATATGTATCAAAAATCTACATCTACCCTGTCCATAGAGTAGAGGGTAAATAGACAAGCAAATCAAAGATTAAGAGAAGATTAAAAAATAACAAAAGTGTGGGAATGCAAATTAAAAAATAATACAGATTATCATGAAGATATTTATCATAAAGTGATGACAGCTGGAGAACTCACTTCTTCAAGCCTGAGTTTCAAGGCTTGGAGTGGAAATTCTAGAAATACTTTCTCATGGGCATATGCTTTTATAAAACGGACAGAAGTATTTTAAGCATAATCGTAAAGACCACTGTCTTTCCATTGAGACCTACCTCAGACAAATATGCTTTCATCTAAAGCAGCACTACAGTGGCCAGAGAAATTTTAGAGTTTCTAGTATAGGGAAGTTAAATTGGAAATAGATTTGCTTTTGGTTGAGGTGTATTTCATATGGGTTCATGGTTATTTCAGTGTATAGTTATATTGTTGGAAGTCATTAGGCAGCATTAATGACTGCAAAGAGTGTTTCTGTACTTCACAGTGCCAGCTCACACACTGTCATGACATGAAAGATGAGAGATTGTATCAAATATGTCCTGAAATCTAGCAATTTAAAAAGAAATTTAATAAAAATCTCCTAAATTTGACATAGATCATAAAAATTTGAGAGATATAATAACAAATTTGCATGACATTGAATAACAAGTTTTGAATGAGGGAACTTTCCTAAGTACTACCAATAATAGTTTTAAAGAAGTTCTTAACTGTTGTTCTATTTTACTGCACAAACATGCATTAATGTTTATTGGAATTTGCAGTCAATCAAAGAAACTGAAGGCAAATTTTTAAAACTAGCAATTAATAAAACTATTTTATCATTGTGATATGTACATTAATGGATACCCTTTAAATCTTTGTTTTTATTCTGACTATGATTGTTTCTTGAGACAAGTAATGGGGAAGAGGTTGAAGGATTCAAGTGTCATTTTAAGAATGATCCTTTGATACTTGTCAGTGCAAAGAATGGAGGAAAGAGGGAATCACTTGGTGGGAAACAGGAAAAGTGATTTGGGGGAAGTTCTTATTTCATGTTCCATGGTTTTGGAAGAAATATATGGTTGGTCTTGTTCACCAAGAAGCAGAGAGATTTGTGATGGTCAGAGAAGAACACAAAAGAGAAAAAAAAATGATGTGGTACCATATTATAGTGAGAAACATCTGGAGACAGAGCTATACTCAATAAAAAGCAAGGAAACAGGTATGTCCAATATTTGTAGATTTTCCTGTATAGTGCTTAGAAACTATAGTGTAAGAACTTATGGGATAGACAGCAAAGGAAGTTAAAGTTTATCTGTTGATAAAACAACCAACCAAACAAAGACAGATAGGTTGTTTGAAGATAGATTATTTATAAAGAGAAAGTGAAAATATTTGGATCACAGGGTAATTAATTCTATATACTGAAAATAGAAGAATGAGTTAATACAAGAAGAAAAATAAGTGGGTAAAAAATAAAATAGAGTTTAGTTTTCAGAGTTGGTCAACTTTAAATTATTAAAATGAATTAAGACATTCATAAGAACTAAACATAAGTCAAAAGATCACTTAGTTCAAATACTGATGATGAAAAGAAAATGCTATATCAAGCAGGAAAAATAGAATTTAAGAAAGACACTTCACTTAACAATGTTGCTCCTTCACTTTTCTCTCATTACATTTTCTTCTTGGTAAAGCTCAACTTTATAAATACTTCTCTATCTTTATTTTTTAGTAAATAAACTCTAGAATCAATTTTAAATTTATGCATTTTAGTAGGGTTAAATTTATATAGAATGGTTCTATTTGCTTAATATTTCCTCAAAGTCACAACTAGAATGACGTTTTTGTTTCTTTGTTTCATTTTTCCCTTATTAAGCCTGCTTCTATAATTATTGGACTTAATATTATATGAGTTTCTGTGATATTCACCAAGGGTGAAAACTGCCTCTTCATGATCTCTGAAATTTAAACTTCAGGAGCATTGTATACTAAAGGAAAAGTCAGTCACCATGAAATTCAGCTTTCCCAGATCCAGATAGGAAATTTATTCCCAAAACCATGAAATGGTTACTATCAAGTCTGAGTGAACAAGAACAGAAAGATGGGAGATGGAATATTGCTAGGAACTGAGTATCCAAAATTCTTGCTTTGTATTTACCATTAGTAAGTTTCATTAATATATTCTTACATTTAATATTTATTGTTTCAAAATCCTAAAGTTCCTGCAAATTTAGGTTACTTAATTAAGAGTGAAAATATTTGGTCTAGAAAAATTCTTTCCAATCTTAAATTCATTTTAAGAGTCCATGTATCTTGTAATTCCCAGATTATGATTCAACAGGAAACAATTCTAATGCTCAAAGACTTTCAGGTTGAATGGGCTTGATGAAATAAATTACTAGAAAAAATAGTATATTTAAGACCTTCACTTTTATTTTGAAAGTAATGTGAATGGCAAGCATGAATCTCTGTGGAATTATTTTGTTATATTTCCTACCAGTTGTCTTCATAAAAAATTTCCCCTATGATACTGATTTTGACTTCAAAGAAATAGTGTGATTTAATTTCCAATGCCTTGCTATGGGGAATGAGACTATTTTTTTTCTTTCTGCTTTTTTAAATGTAATTAACTGGAAAGGATTGTGTAATTTTTTTTATTATTCTTGATTTTGTTTTATTTTAACTCTTGCAGCAGGGAATAAAATCTTTATAAAAGAGGTATGATACATGATTCGCTCAGGAATCAGAACATTTTGAAGTGACTCCTGAGCCAGTGAAAGAAACCATCTGTCTGGGAAGTATTTGTGAATGAAGTCTGACAGTAAATATCAGTGGAGGGAGAGTTTTGTGGCAACAGATTGCCACACACAATTACCATACATGCTGAAATTTCCTCCTATGTGCACATTTGTGTGGACATTTAATTTTACCAACGGACAGCAATGATTGCTTGGCAGATCTAACCCATTATCAAATGCTTTTTGCAGCTGGGTTGGGATGTCTGTTATTTAACCTCTGCAAAATGAACTAACGGGGATGGACTGAAGAGGATATGGAGAATATATGCCTATTAGACCTGATTATTGATGGAATCTCCCATGTCAATAGCATCTCAAGACATCTGTTTGTTTGTTTTATCAACAGATCCCTTCCCCTAATTTGGATACTTATTGTGACTGGAATGCTTCCTTATTTCTGCTTTTCCTTGATTTAAATTACCATTCATTAACACTAAGTATAGGAGAGAAATCATTATGCTACAACAGAGAACTAGACATTATTAACAGTTTGGGGAAATGTTTTCTAGCTTTAATTATAGGTATGAATTTGAATTTATTATATTTCTATAGATATAATATATTTAAATAAAATGGTACAAAATATATATGAATTTTTTTCTTTTTCTTTTGGTACCAGAAATCAAACTTAGGACCTTGCATTTGCCAGGCAGGCACTGTGCTGCTGAGTTATATCCCCATCCCCAAAACATATATGGAACACATGTTTGTAACTTTTTCAAAGAAAATGATGATATTACATAGTATTTATTATGGATTATTATAGTGTTTAATAATGTAATTTAATGTCTATAAAATTGTACAAATGATATTTTATTTAATCAACTTTCTTTTTCAACTTTCCAATGGTATAAAAAAAATTTTATCAGATGGACTATTGCATAGGAGCAATAATACTGTTCAATTATTTCTTTTATAGAGTTTGAATTGTTTATTTATTTCCAATTTTTATTTTTATTAGTATAAGTTTGCAGTGTGTAATGATTAATAACCAAACTCAGTAGTACAGCAGTTTACAAAATCAACACAAAAAAAATTGAGTGTTCCTGTATACCAACAATGAATTCACTGAGAAAGATATTAGGAAAATAATTGCATTCACAATAGCATTAAGAAAAATTAAATATTTAACAATTAATCTAACTAAGGAAATTTAGGACCTTTATAAGAAAAATACAGTACCCATTTTTTAAAAAGATCAAAGAGGGCATCAGCAAATGGAAAAATACATCCTGTTCCTGTATAAGCAGAACTAATATTTCAAAATGGCCATACTTCCAAAACTGATAAACAGTCAAACTACCAATGTCATTCATCACAGATTTAGAGAAAATAATCTTAAAATTCATATGGAACCAGAAGAGTCCAGAATAATGAAAGCAACACTGGGGAACAAGAACGAAGATGGTGGCATCACATTCCCAGACTTCATTTTATATTACAAAGCTACAATCATAAAAATAGTATGGTACTGTCAAAAAAATAGATATGTGGATCAATGGAATAGAATAGAGGATGCACAAACAACTCAAGGCACATTTTCTTATCTGATGTTTGGCAAAGCAGTCAAAAACCAATACTGGAGAAAAGATGGACTCTAACAAATAGTGCTGGGAAAACTGTCTGTGCATGTGCAGAATACTGAATCTAGACCTAATCATGATGCACTAAATGAAAATCAAAATAGATGAGTGATATAAATGTTAAAACAGAAAAAATGAGCTGGAAGACTAATTAAGCAAAACTCATGAACACATAGGCTTAGGCAAGATATTTTTTAACAGAATCCCAGTTAGACAAGAAATAACATCAAGAATCAACAAGTGGGACCATATTAACTTTAAGTTTCTGCACAACAAAGAAAACAACCAAGATAGTGAAGAGAAAAAAAATGGGAGAAAAACATGTCAGTTATTCCTTGAACAGATGGTATGTAGAATATATAACATACTTAAAAAATTAGTCACTCAAATAAACACCCAATCAAAAAAAATGGAAAACTGAAATGAATAGATACTTCTCAGAAGTACAAATTATTTCTTTAGGATACATTTCTAGATCTCTAATTTTGAATAAGCTAGAAATGAATGATAATTTTTTAATAAAATTAAATTACAAATAGCAATGTATAGGGTAGGATAAATTAACATCTTCATTATTACAAGTCTAATTGTATTGTAAATTTGTAAGAAATTTAATTATAAGAAAATGTATAAGAAAAATTAAAAGAAACTATCTTAGATATTATTATTACTATTTTAAATATTATGAATATGAATGATTTTGGATAATCTTGATTATATTTACACTTTTTCATAATAATACATTAAGCCTTTACATCATGCAAATATACATATCATACAATATGCAATATATACACATATAACTCACACAGGAAAAGTTGTAGTTTTTGGTGAACTTCTTTGTTTTTTCATATTTGTTAAATTTATTGGTAGAATTTAGATATACATAATGATAATATTCATCATAGAGAACTTGAACCTGTGCATAGTATATCTTAGCTTTACTTTTTTCTCCAAATTCCCTGCCCTCCCTTCAACCATTGTTTCTCTCCTTATTTACAAAGTTTTATTTTCATTTATCCTTTTTTTATTATTTGTCTCTTCCCTTGCTTGCCCCACCCCCAAACCTGATTCCTCTTTCTTTTTAAACAATCTCTTCTTGTTTCACAATATCTATTATACATGTTGGTTCTTATTTAAACTTTCACTTTCTCATACCAGAGAAACAATGGAATATTTACATATGTGTGTCCGATTTGTTTTACTTAACAGTATGGTCTCAAGATGCAACCGTTTACCTAGAAATGTCCTGAGTTTATATTTCTTTGTGACTGAGTAGTATTCCATCTTATAAATGATGGAATCTTTTTTATCCATTCCTCAGTTGATTGGTATTTGGGCTTTTTCCAAGATTTAGCTACTATAAACTGTGCTGCTATAAACACAGGTTGTGCCTATATCATTTTGGTATAATGCTTTTAATTTTTTCAGAGAAATAGTTGGGTCCAATGGGACCTCTAAGCCTAGTTTTTTTAGGAGTCTTCACACTGATTTCCATATTGCTGCACTAATTTACATGCTCGCCAACTGTGGAGAAGGGTTCCTGTCTCTCCACTGCTTTGACAACATTTGTTACCGATGATTTCTCAATGAGAGCCATTCTTTCTGGAGTGAGATGGAATCTCACTGTTTTTCAAATTTTCATCTGTCAAATGATAAATGATGTTGAACATTTTTTCATATATTTGTTTGCTGTGTATATTTCTTATAAGAAGTGTCTATTCATTTCAGAAACCCAATTTTGGATTGGGTCTTTAAATTTGGGACTTCTGAATTTTTTCAATTCTTTATATGTTCTAGACATTAGCCTTTCATCTAAAGAACAACTGGCTAAGATTTTTTTCCCACTCTAAGGGTAGTCTTTTCACTGTTGATTCATTTTTCTGTGCAAAAGCTTTCTAATAAAATGAGATCCCAGTTGTTGAATCTTTGCAGTATTTCCTGTGCCTTTGGGGCTTTGTTTATAAAGTCTCTGCCACGTCTCTCAGAGTTCTACCTATTCTTTCTTCCAGCAGATTTTGTTTTTCTGTTTTATTATTTAGGTCTTTGATCCATTTCAATTTTAGTTTACTTCATGGAGATAGGCCTGGGTCTAGTTTTAGTCTGGGGAATGTGGAAAGCCAGTTTTTCCCAGACTGTTTATTAAAGAGGCTATCTTTTGTCCAGTGAACATGTTTGGTAACCTTGTCAAAGAGAAGGCAGCTGAGTGTGTTTGAAGTTGTTTCTGCATCTTTTAGTCTGTTCCCCTGGTCCTCAGATCTGGTTTTATTTGTTTGTTTTTTTTCTTTTGCCAGTACCATGCTGTTTTTATCACAATAGTTTTATAGTATAGTTTCAAGTCAGGGATCTTGATGTTCCTGCCTTACCTTCATTGCCTAGAATTTTTTTTTTTATTCTGTGTCTCTTCTACTTCTAAATGAATTTCAGGAGTGCTATGTTTAGTTCTGTGAGGTATGCTAATGGTATTTTCATTGGGACTGCATTAAATATTTATAACAATTTTGGGAGTGAAACCATTTTTACTATGTTGCCTCTTCCTACCCAAGAGCAAGGGATATCTTTCAATTTATGATATCCTCTTTGATCTTCTCTTTAAGAGTACTGTAGTTTTTCTTGTAAAGATGTTTTGATTCCTTTGTTAGATTGATTCCTAAGTA
>RJWT010003718.1:0-35523 GCA_004365215.1 Cuniculus paca | reverse complement strand
ACCCAGAATCCAATCAAAGATGTAGAAATTGTGTGTGTGTGTGCCTCAAAAATCTCTTGGCCACTGAGTATCTGGCCACTCATCCTATTTGGGGTGAAAAACCATTGTGTGAGATGTGGGAAGATCATCTCCTACTATGCATGCCAGAGAGAGTGACAGTTCCTCTCCTGGCCCTGGCAATAATGATTTGGACATGGACAACTGTCTTAGACTCAGCTATCAGACCCTCCACCCAGAACTTTTCATGTTGAAGGGGTAGCGTGAGAGCTGAGGGCCAATGAGATTCTGCATGTTGGTGCCTAAGACAACAAATACTCAAAAGTAGTGAGCTAGCAGCAGGGGCACAGCAGGGACAGTCACAAGCGCCAAAAGAATACGCTATCATTGCAAATGGACTTTGATTTAAACAAAGTAAGTGTCGTCATCATAACAGGCAGTGTGAATATCAGAACGATTGTACACACAGATTACTGTGGTGGCCATTGATCATGGAATCTTTTAGGAAAAAAATGAGTGGGCACTCCAGGCAGATTCCACTGGGAATATACACTCTGCAGTGGTAGGTGTTTGTTTTATCCACTGATGGATCTAAAACATCTAGAAAAGTTTCTGTCACATGGAAGTACTCACTAAATATTTGCTGCTGAATGGATTAATAAATAGAAAGCTCAAATAAGTCATCATGGTGGAGAATCAGGACCGTCATCCAATTTTCCACTTTTGTTTTGTTTGTTTGTTTGTTTTTCCTGAGCTGTCCCTGAACCCAGGGCCTCCCACGTGGAGGCAAACACTCCACCACTGAGCTACACGTCCAGGCCCCAAGAATTTTAGATGAGAAGAAAACCGTTTTGCCACTAGGAAGAAGCTTGCAATATTTTTGCAAGTGTTTACTGTGAATCTTCTTCCTAACATTTACCAAAGAGACTTGTTGCTGTTTCCATGGTAACTGCGCTCTAGGGTGAAAGAGATGCCCAGAAGTTTGGGAAATTATTTCAACCTGGTTCTAATCTATCACACCCCTAGCAAATCTTAGAGCTGAGATGTGAAGTCAGGTCTCTCTAATTTATAAAACAATACTTCCTATATTCTCCTGATGACAATCATTATCTAGGGTACTTGCAAAATATACAAACTCCTAAACCCCACCCCCACTGCAGCCCTTCTAATGAGACTTGCCAAGGGAGTGACTGGGTAGTTTATGTTTTCCACAAAAGCACCATGGACTGCTTTTATCTTACAAGTTGAAGAGACATCTGGTGCTTTTTCTTTGGGAACTAGAAGGTCTATAAAAAGTCAGGCACACAACCATCATGCATATCCAGCATCCAACCATGATGCAGGGTTCTCATTCTCAGCATCGCTGGTGTGACCCCCATTTGTCGATGACTCCAACAGTCAGCCTTTTTGAGGTGTAGGGAAGATGATAGGGCAGCAAATAGGGTTAGAGCAGAGCTGTACACAGCTTGGTTGAAGACTGTTCTGAAAGTACGTTTTAAGGAATGTGAGTATATATCACTATTGTGTATGGCATTAGTCTTGGAAGAGACTGCAATCCTATTTCTTTTGCTCAGGTTGTGATAGCCTTTTCCAAAGGAGTTGATATACCAAGGATTAAAATGAAACGGAACCATCCAGACCTTTACCCTGAACTCTCTTAAAATATGTGTGTTGCACTGACTGGTGAATTGATAACAGGTTGAAGACATATAGCAGGCTACAAGCTCATCTTGGGACACATAAAATACCAAGAAGGAAAAAAAATCTCATTAAAATAACTTTAACAGTATCTGTTTTTCACATATACTAAACAAAATATAGCATTTGTTTCCTAAAGGTAAGTGATATTTTATTTGCAATTCATTGTCAACATTTCTTCCAACTTCCAAAGTTTTTTCTTTCCATGGGACAAGGTTCATTAGAACTTATAAGCTCCTCAACAATCCTAGGAATTCTAAATTCTCTAAATTCTCTCATTCAGTGTGACACAGAATTAATCTTTTCTCACAAGTTTGGAGAATGTGTTACCTTCCCAACTCTGTGACAAAATACCTGAGGATAACAGGTAAAGGAGGAATGGCTCATTGTGCCTCATCGTCTTGTCTTAGTCCGTGCTCAGCTGACTCCATTACTTGTAGACCTGTAGTGAGGCAGAAATGCCATGGCAGAAAGCTGTGGTGCAGAAAAGCTACTCACCTTGTGGTGGCCAGGAAGGAGAGGGAGAGAATGAGGGAGAAGGAGAGGGAGAGAGAAAAGGAGAGGGAGAGGGAGAGGGACAGACAGAGACATAGAGAGGAAGAAGAAGGACAAGGAGAGGAGGAGAGAAAAGAAAGGAGAGAGAAGGCATTCAGGACAGGCCTCCCCCTCAGACTGCTGACCCACATGCCCGTCATCCCTGGAATAATCATTGCAGACACCTCCAGAAGCATGCTTCCTAGGCTTTCTCAAACCAATCAAGTGGATGATCAAGGCTGCCTGCAAAGTTCTTGGCTAAATTTTTAAGATTTACAGGGAAGATGCTCTATTATCTTTAATATAAACTTCCTTTCAAAAGAGGATAAGAGAAATGAAGAGTTGAAAAACACAAGTGCCTGAGAACCTTTGAAAGAGAGGGGAATCAACCTCTTTGGATCTTGATGCTTTAAGCAGACAGGACATTCAGGAGACAATGCTTATTTAAATTACATGAAGTGTAGCTGTGTGTGGTGGAGTGGACCTGTAATCCCAGCTAATCAGAGGTTGAGGTGGAATGATTGAGAGTTCAAGACCACGTGGCCAATTTAGTGAGACCCTGACTCAAAAAATTACATTAAAGCTAATAATTTATAAGTGCCTTGTAAGCTGAGTCTAACTACGCGAAACATCGCCAGAGGTCAGGAAAGGAGTCACGGAGTAAAGAAGCAATCTTAGACACGTTTAAAAAATATATGTCAATGAATATGTACACAAAATAGTATGAACTAAGTATGAGGTGAATCTGGTACATTTAAAATGTCCCAGGAGCTCAGATAATGCATCTCTAGAATGAGATCTAAACCAAAGATAAGCGAACACTGCCTGTGGAATCTGGAATCCTTCACAGATGTCACTGTGTGTTCACAAGGGGTGAGTTTCTATTGACCAGAGCTTAATTCTACTCCTAACAATTGCAGTGGCAGGAAAAGCATGGTAATATGAGCAACGCTGGTGAGTCTCTGAGAGGGATTTCTCCAAGGTTTTGAGCCCTCAAGGCAAACCACATGCCTTCCAGGCGTTAAACTGTAGGCAAGCCATTCAGGGGGACCATTGTGACTTCATGTCATTGATGTCCTTTGTTTTCGCTTTCTCTTTCTTCCCCTCCCTCTCTTCTGCCATCAGATCTTTAAAGGTAGAACAAGTCTTCATTCAAAAAGCAACTAAGGCAAGAGAGAGAAGTCAAATGCAGGCTGGGCCACCATGTGCCTTTCCTCCTTCCAGGGGGAGTCTGGTATGGGGTTTGGGGTTACCCAGTGACTTCTTTTGTTGACAAGTCGATATTATTATAGTGTGAAATGAGTGCTGAAAGCCTTCCCAAATTATTAGAAAGTCTGGAGGTAGAAAAGGTGGAATTGGAAAAAACAGGAATGAAGAAATCATAAGATGGGGAAAAGGAAAATGTGGAAAGCCTCGCTCCCGTATCTCATTGCTATGGTCTTGCCAGTGGCTAGTCTGATCATAGTCAGTCCCCTTGTGACCAGCAGTATGCAGAGAAACAGAAAATAATCATCTAGGAGATTTCTACTAAGACCATTTCCTGTGCTCAGGCGATCTCAATAAGCACATTCATTCAAGAAATTCATGTCAATTCTATAAATGACATACAAAGCCCTCAAAGATTAAAAATCATTGAAAAGAAAGCTTTGTATTAATATCTGGGTCTTTTTTTCTTCTTTGTAAGAATCTTTTTTGTCAATGTCTTGTACTCTGAGTAACTATTTTGAAGGTAATGATACTCAGTGGATCATCTATTGGTATTCTCTTATTATTTTGTTATGAAATTTTTGTGTCTTTTTTATAAAATAATCTCTTGAAAGAACAATTCATCTAGCATGTACAGATCTTAGACAATTTACAAACATTTCGAACGCTTAGGAGAAAAAAGATGAAAAGACAATGCCCTCCTCTCACAGGCCTCAGTCTGGAAGGAAGGTATATACACTAAAGAAGGAAAACAATAAAATGTGTTTTTTGTATTATGAAAGATGTACAAGCTACTACAAGGGAGTAGTGAATTATCTTCCATGGTGGTAGATTCAATCATTCTTGGTTCACCAAGAAGATTATATATAAACAAGTTCTTGATAGATAACTAGTAATTTCTGAAGCCAATTGGGGTTGAGAGGATTTTCCAAGCAATGGTATAGGAATGACATTAAAATACATGAGATTGACTTGGAAGTATGCCTCATATTCCTGAAATGGAAATGCCTTAGTTTTGGCTTGGAAACATGAGATAGCTTGGTATAAAGTGATAGAAAAGCCTAGAATGCAAAACCAGATAGTGTGAAGCTTTAGAGACTACACTAGGGAATTTGGACTTTACCTTGTAACACATTGAGGAGGTCTTTGAAGAATTTTAACAATAACAACACCAACATATTATGAAGGTAGTGTGCAGAGGGCACTTAGAAGGGGGAAGAACTGGAACTAGGTAGACCTTCTAAGAAGCTGATGTAGTGGTCTAGTAAAGAGATAATAGGAACCTCAAGTAAGAGAGTAACAATCATGTCTCAGCCTTTTGGCTAAGGTCAAGTGTAATAAGAGAGTAACAGTGTATGGACAGGGAAGAGAAGACAGATTTCAGAAGTATGTATCTGGGGAGAAACTATGTAGGATAGGCCATCATTGCATGCAGAAGGCAGAGAAGGGAGAGAGACCAAGGGAGAGAGAGTTGAATCTCAGTTTTCTGGGTAAGACAATTGAATGAGTGAAGTTTTCAGTAACTGAGATTGGGACTACAGAAAAAGGAGCATGTTGGGGGGGTGTTGAACACATTGACATGGAAGTGCATGGTGTATGTGCATGGAGACATCTCGTGGCTTATTGGGTATTTAAAACTAAAGCCAAAGCAAGAAGTCTAAGCTGAAAACACAGATTTGGCACTTATCTGTGTGTCACAGATTAATTAGGTAAAGGAATGCTTATAAAAAGAGGAGCAGAGGGCTGGCGAGGGATGCAGAAAACACATACACGCACACATACACACACGAAAATTTGCAACTCTAGACTAGAAGAGAAACAATATCTGTGCAACAGAAGGCAAGAGTGACACCAACTCTGCTTTCAAATTGATGTTTATGTTTGTTTCTACTTCTATTATTAAAGAAAACTAACCACCTGGTGTTACCAGGAAAAGTGATAAAAGTCATTGCTTAGTTTTCTTATTTTATCAAAACTACACTGGTGATTGTGAGTGGTATTCACTATCCTTATCATGCACTTGACTAGACTGAAAGATAGCCCTAGCAAGAAAATTTAGGTTCATTTTATAGTCACGCATTATAAACTTTGGGATAAATGCTGGATAATTGGGTAATTACTTTATTAGTCACTAGTTGAACATCGTACTTTAAACAACACAGACAGTGAATTGGAACAAATTTAGAGGGGTCACCTGGTACACTTGAGGCTCGATACTTGCTTTCTGACCTTCCACATTTATATCTTCCTGTTACTTTGGGTAAAACAATGATCAAACCTGAGAGGGGAGATAAATACATTGCATGACCAGATCAATGTCCAAGAAAGCTCTTGCCAGGCTTTCATGGAGGGCCCAAACTAAATTGTTCAAATTTGACCAGAGTACATAAAACTCTGCCCTTGGCTCCTGAAAGGTAACACATGAAGTATGGCGGAGTTTATGGTGTAATGTGAGAGCCCGCAAAGCTAACTCCATTTCAGGTCACACCAATAGGATGCAGTTTTGATAACATAAGAAAACTAAACAACGTCCTCCATCACTTTTCCCAAAGATACCAGATGGTTAGTGTATTTTAATACTAGAACGTGTAATAGAGGCAATAGTCCTCTGGTGCTCTGCCCTGGGGAGCATTTGCAATGCTTGGGTTGTGGGTGTCTCTCCAGCTAATGAGAGAGGAACCAGATGGAAGGGAGGCCATAGAAAGAACGGCTGAAGTGTTACTTAGCGACCAACCAGAGAGGTTGGAGAGAAGCAGAAAGCTGTTGTAGCTTTGTAAATATTGGAAGCACTCTCTTATGTAAGAAGAGAACTTAGAGGAGATCTATTAAACCTCAGAGTGAAGAATTTCTGAAAATAGAAAGAAGGTAGAGCATTCATAGGAAGAAAAAAAGTTTTCTAAGCATTTCATCTCTTCATAAATGGAGTAGGCAGTTCTGTGAGGCAGCGAGCCAAACGTGTGTTCAACCACAGTGGGATTGAAAAGGAGAGGCTGGAGAAGGGGAAGTTGGGTTGGATGACCGTAAAGGCCATCACCATCCTATGGAAAATGATTTGCTAAATCACTTCATTTTCTCAACCTGAACGCAGTTCTGCTCATAGGTGCTTTTGTTTACTTTATTTTGTGTTTTTCTCCTCATATAGAGATCATTGGTTCGACAAATCTTATAATTCTGCTAGAGAATGAAATCTTTGCTGATTTTTTCAACACATTTCTTTCTCTTCCGGTAAGCATTCTCAAGTTTAAATCCAAATGCTTTATGAACAACAGAATTAATGAATCTCACTGGGCTCAGGGCCCTTTTCTGGTTTTTTGTTTGTTTGTTTTGCTTTATTTTCATGTTTACTGAATTCCTTACCAAACAAAAACTACATCAATTTGAGCAAATAGATATGAACCAGAGCTACCTCTAAAATCTCCAGGAGCTTCCCATTGTTAATATAGTTAAACCCTAAGTCCCTACCTTCCTTAGCTGTTCCTGCCTGTAGAGTTACTTCCTGTCACACCATCTGTCGATACCCAGTGCTGTGGTGACTGTAACTCTATTGTCACCAATACACCTGCCATTGCTGCCCCACCTCCTCCTGACAGCTCCTCTAGCTCTTTGCTTTCTACCTGGATCATCTTCCTCATAATTTCACCTACCAGTCTTAACCATTCTTCAAATTCCTGCTCAAAATTCTTTCTTCTTAAGGAATCCTAGTTCTTCACAACAGGAACCTGCTGCGTGCTCCCTCTTTTTCTCTTCTCCCTCTCTCTCTTTCTCTGTCTCTCGTGTATGTGTCTCGCTGGATTGTGAAATTGAAAATTCCTGTAGAACAAGGGCGTGGATTAGTCATTTTGTTCCCCTTTCTTTACCAGGCATTAGCACACAGTAATTATTAAGCTGTTAGCTGGAACAAAATCTATGCGTTTTCTTAATCTAAGAAACTAACACAAATCTCAAGCCTCAGAATGTATTTAAACCCAAGCCTCGGCTGAGCTTACGTCTTTTTAGGTTTAAATGTTGGTACCTTATAAACTGTGGCTCCCTTCGGTGCTTCTGTACACTGCTTTCCCATGAGATTTTACCTATTAAAAGGTGAAATTTCAGCGAGGGGGAAAGCCCACTGTATCACTTCACAAACCGTTGTTGGATCCTCATGTTGTGCCAGCACTGGGCTCAGTGTGGGGATGCACATATTAAGGATGCCACCCCTGTCCTTGAGGAATTTCCATTCTGATATGAGAGACTAACACTTTTTTTTGAATTTTAAAGAGAATAAAACAAAAAAAAATAAAGCAGAATAAAGCCAATCAAAATGAAACAATGAAAGTGATACAGGACCTCAAAAGAAGATAATAGGAAATCAACAATGGCTGCCATAATATATCTTATTATCTTCAAAATAGCTGCCCATACCATCAGACCTAATAAAATCAACCAAAACAACAGAGAATAAAACTAAACCAAACAATGAAAATGATATAGGACTTCAAAACAAGATAATAGGAAATTAACAATAGCTACCATAATGCCTCTTGCTATTTTCAAAATAGCTGTCCAGACCAGCAGACCATAGGCATGTAAAATTAACTGAACAATACAAGAACTAAATTGCTTCTTTACTTCAGTTGTTATCTTTTTCAGAAATTTCAGGTGTATGACTTCTAATTTCTACTATATCTGTGTCTCCTGAGCTTGTTCTGTGTGGACTGGAGGTCTGAGATTGTATTTTGCTCCTTCCTCTTGACGTTTTCCTGGGTTCCTCCAAATCAGCCCATTGCTTCACCCTGAGTATTTCCTGCATTGGCTGCCTGTCCCTTGGTGTAGTGGATTGGGCTAGGCACCTGGGTTCCTCCAATCTGGGGTTCCTGAAGTGCTGGGGAGTTGTGCTCCCCCAATGGCAGCAAGGCCTCAGGGCCCGGATTCTTCACCAGCCAAGCTGAGCTTGCCTGGATCTCTCTAGGCCACTGGTGCAGAGCCTCAGAGAGACTAATGCTTAATGGGTAGCATGACAGAAGTTTCTAAGAGGTAGTGGTAGTGCCGTACACTGGAGGGAGAGGTCATTCCTGCCTGGAAGAGTCAGGAAAAGCTGACACAAACCAAATCTTAAAAGAATAGACAATATCGGAAAACTGTCTAAGCAGGAAGTGTGAAGGGAAGGATGGGTAAAGAAGTAGGATGAAAAGACTAGGGTTGAATAGCAAGAAAAACAAACCCTTATATACACACAAGTTAGAGAAAGTAAAGTGCTGCCAGTCAACAGAATTTTTAAAAGAAAGAAAAATTACCAATCAAAGTTTGATACTGTTAAATCTTCCACATGTAATTTGTACACAAGTCTTCATTATCTTTAGTCCTTGGTACTTTTGATGGTTGCATAAATCCAAAGCAGTTTCATATTAGGAAAATGTTTTAGACCTTTGTTTTAACTAATTCCATTGGGAAAGTGAATAATATAATACACAAAGTAAATACACTATAATATCAAGAGCTTTGTCCTTTGCAAGCAAGATAGCTCCCAGGTATAGGCAGAGTGGAGTCAAAATTTAAATGAATCTTGTAATTCAGTCTATTTGGAGTATTTTTGTGCAGGTAAAATTGATTTGGTGGAATAAATTTTTATTAGTAAATGTTTGCATACATAATGATTACATTGATGGGCTAAATTTAAGAATGTCCCTTAAAATGAAAGGCTGTGGAACCTTTCTTGGTGGCTGCAGGTGTACTGTGATCTGTGTGTGTGAAGAGCAACTCTTCTTCGTTGGTTATTTCTTTGTTTTCCTTTGTAGGTCTTTGGTCAGACACCATCCTATACTGTTGAAAACTCACAGTGGAGGTTGTGGCCAGAAATACCTTATAACTTGGTGAGTAGGATTCTTGAACAGCAGGTGGCTTGGGAAAGAGGAAGAGGGAGTTAAATTTGAGGCATGAACTGAGAGAGGGAAAAGAAGACTGAGCCCAAAGAAACTACAAAGCAGTTGAGTAGAACAAACAACATAAACTAGGCAGCCTTTTTTTTTTACATTTTTATCTTAGGCAAGAAATTGTTGTTGAATTATTTCCTTTATATTCTAGTCATAGCACACAGAATTCATTCCTCATGTCTGCTGTGATTATTGGGTAGTAGATATATATTTGCAGAACATTGCTGAGAAGAACTTTAAGACCCCATCTAAGCAGGAAAGAGTCTGAAACCTGATTTACAGTGTCTTCCATGGGTGTAGGATAGGAAAGGGCAGCACATGGGACACATAGTTATGATCAGATATGTATTATCAAATACAGATCAAGATAAGATGCTGCTATGCAATTTTCGATGATGAGTCTACCAGTCTCTTCCAGAGACATGTATTTTGTTGAGTCTCTCTTTATATGTTTCTTTTCCTTTTCTTTTTGTTTATTGATTGTCTTTCTTTTCTCTTTTTTGACCCTTTGCATTTTGCCCTACTTCTTTGATTGGTGAGACAAAACACCAGACATCCAAAGTTAAACCAAGAAAGGTTTATTTTGGCTCACAGTTTGTAGAAGTTTCAGTCCATAGTTGACTGGCTCCAAGGCAGAGTGACAGAGCAGAAAGGCATCACAGAGAAGAAACAGCCCATAGTAGGTAGAAGATAGCAGGACCCTTTTATCCTATCCAGGCTACCTGCCTTTTGGGTAGTGCCACCCAAAACTATGCTAATTCCAGTCAGCGGACTAATATAGTACTACACACCTTTAATCCCGGTATCCATGATCCAGCCAGCTCTCACAGCTCCCCCTACGACTGCATGAGGCTTTGGGGGGACATCTAGACACAAGCCATAACACTGTTACCAGTTTCCACTTGGTAGATCTGAGACCTACTGATGACTTTCATATGCCCTTCCACTGGTGTGTAAGATCAGAGGGATCACTCCATGCCTTGATCACAATAAGGTTTTGTTTTTCTCTGAGTCCTAGAGAGCTAACAAGAGATACCCTATTCCAGGTCTTTTACATATTTGGTTTCCCTAAGATAGCTCAGAAGCTTCAAGTTTTTAATATTTTTCTCCTTTCTCTTGTGGCTTGGTTCCTCTGGGATCCAGTTTGTTCTCTAAATAATAGTATGTGTCTTTTTCAGGTTGTACCATTGATATAGGTTGGGAGTTTGTGATAATTTATGTGCATTTAAAAAGAAGCAAATTGAATAAAGTTATGACCTGACACCATAGACCATAAACTTCTCTGCTTCCCTTCTGTTAAGCAAAACTCCCCCCCCCACCACCGCACCGGTGGTTGAACTCATGACCTCGCACTTGCCAGGCAGGCACTTAGGCCACTGAGCCAAATCCCTGGCCCTTGTCTTTTTGAGACAGGGTCTCCCTATGCTGTTCAGGCTGGCCTTTAGCTCACTTCATAGCCCAGGCTGGTCTCGAACTCATAAGGATCCTCCTGTCTCAGCCTCCCAAGTGCTGGGATTATAGGCGTGAGCCACCACGCCTGGCTCATTTTTTCTTAAACAAATTCATCCAGGAATAAAGAAGAATTAAAAAAAAAAACCAAGCTTTTTACTTCCTACCAATCCATTTACGTCTTTGGGAGGCTCATTTGAAATCCCTACTCTCCTAAGATACTATTTTTAAACAGCACACTTCTCCTTCCAGCCAGACAGTATAAGTGGGAGATTATTTACTGGACATTATTAAGTAGCATTTCTTAACAGTTCAATTCAATTTATCTCTGTGTTGTGATTTTATTTTTGAACTCTAGATTTCCAAATACAAAGGATTGCTGACCTGGTTGGAAAAATATCGATTACCTTTCTTCTGTAAAACAAATTTGTGTTTCCATTACATCCTTTGTCAGGAACTTGTCAGCTTTGCTAGATCTCCAGAAGGAGGTAAATGTGTGTGTGTGTGTGTGTGTGTGTGTGTGTGTGTGTGTCTGTGTGTCTGTGTGTCTGTGTGTAGAAAAATGGAAAACCATACTACATAATGACCTCAGTCTTACAGGAAGATACAAATAATATCTCCATTTGTAGGTATATGAGTGACTCAGCCCATGTTGCTGCAATTTTTCTTAAGAGTAAAAATTAGTTCCTGAAGTAATAATTAGGAATCAGGCAAGGCAGGCAATTTATCTCACTGTAGCTAGAAATTATGGAATTAATGGTAGTCACAAGGCATAATGAAAGTTGCCTAATATGTACTAAGAATCAAGCACATTTTACCACCTTCATTATTACCGTTTGGTTTAAGCCACCACTTCTTACTTGGATGCTGAAACATCTTAATTAGTGTCCTTGTTCTGCTCTTGTTTTCCTGCTCACAGCAGGCAGAGAAACCCTTTAAAATATAGTTGGGATACTGGATCATATTAAATTTAAAAGCTTCTGCAGAGCAAAGGAAACAACTGACAGAGTGAAGGTACAGTGTACAGAATGGGGAAAATTTTTTGCCAGGTATTCCTCAGACAGAGAACTAATAGCTAGAATATGTAAAGAGCTAAAATAAATAAATAGATAAATAAAACAAACTTGACTCCCCCAACTAAAAACCCCATCAAAAAATGTAATTGAAAAAGAAATACAAATGGCCAATAAATATATGAAGAAATGTTTAATCTCTCTGGCCATTAAAGAAATACAAATTAAAACAACACTGACATTTCACCTTACTCCAGAAGAATGGCTGTCATCAAGAAATCAATAACAAAATTATAAATGCTGCCAAGGCTTCTGGGAAAAGAGAACCCTTCTGCATTGTTGGTGGAAATGTAAGCTAGTACAGCCACTATGAACATCAATATGGAAAATCCACAAAGAAACTAAAAATAAAAAAGTTCTGCTTGACCTAGCTACTCCTTTTCTAGGTATCTCCCTGAAAGAGTTAAAGACATCATATTACAGTGATACATGCCTACTTTTGTTTATAGCAGCACAACTCACAACAGCTAAATCTTGAAAGCAGCCTATATATGTCCATCAACAGATGAATGGATAAAGAAAATGTGGCATTTGTACACAGTGAAGTACTACTCTGTCAAAAAGAAGGATAAACTTGAGTCATCTGTAGGAAAATATACCCACTGTGAGGCCATAATGCTAAGCAAAATAAATCAGACACACAAACTTAAATATTGCATGGTTTCTCTTATATGAGAAACTCAAAATACAAATAAAGAGCAAAATAAAAGATAGATAATAGAAAACAGAGAGACAGATTTTCTGCAAAAAGGAAGACCAAGGGAAAAGAGGATGAAAAAATAGTTAAGGTGTGTTATGTACATGTAAGAATTCCCAATGAGGAATGTAATCATGATATACTGCAAATGCATGTCAATAAAAATAAAACATTTTTAGATGAAATAAAAACAGAAAACATAACTGGGAGAGAGGGATATTCGAGGAAGCTGGTAGAATAGGAAGCACCAGGAATTTGTTTCATACCTAGGTAGCAATTGCATGGGTAGGATCTTTATGATGCAACTGTTTTTGGAATTCTGGAGTCCCTTGTGGTTTACAACTTTCAGGGAAGGTTTGGACAGTAAGTTATAGTTATTTTGATTCAACCTCGGTTTTTTTCTCAACCATGGCTACCTATCTTTCAACTTCACTCCCATGGCAGGCAATTGTCACAACCCCAGACCTGGGAACATCTTGCACACAGCTTGTGGGAGCCAGGGTGATCAAAGAGGACCTTGTCCTTCAAATATCAGGGACCTGGGTTCTAACTTCTAGTTGTTGTTTCTGATGACTGAGGCACACACAGGAAGTAGGTGGCCATTTTAATTGTATCTCCTCATTGTTGGAAGGATTTAAAAGTCTGGCATCATCCCCCCCTTTACTTTATACTTTTTTCCCTTTTGAGAGGAAGAGACTAAGGACAAGGGTACTCAAACGCAAATGTACATAAGAATAAACTTAGAACGTGACTACCCATACACAGGAAAGGCACAAACTGAGAAAAAACCCGAAAAGACGTAAGTTTATACTTCAGGCTGAGCCTTGCCACAGAGGCAGCAGACAGCAATTAAAAAATAAAATAAAATGAATAACAATAATCAGAAAATTCTGAGTAAGATGGAGAATCTGATTCCCAGAGTTATCATATTATTAAATTCAAATATCCAGTTTTTAACAAAAAGTCACAAAGTATATAAAGAAACAGGGAAGTATGCCTGTTTAAGAAAAAAAAAAAACTGTCCCTGGAAAAGATCTGGCAGTGGATATATCAGATAAAAATTTTGAAACAATCGTCTGTAAGATATTCCAACAACTAAAAGACAATGGGGTTGAAGGGAGGGGAGGGCAATGGGAAAAAAACAAGCAAGATTCATCATGTACAGGTACAAATTCCCTGTGATAAATGATATCATTACATATATCTAAAATGTACCAATAAAAAAAAGATGGGGAAAATTCAAGAACGTTATATGCAAATAGAATGGAAATACCAATGAGAAGATAGAAAACCTAAAAAGAAACCAAAATAGAAATTCTGGAGTTGAAGATTATAACAGAAATGAAAATAGGAAGATTCAGAAGCCGATTAGAGCAGCCAAAAGCTAGGCTAGAGGGGATCACCAAGCCTGAGGAACAGAAAGAAAAAGGTATTTAAAGATAATGAGCGTCTAAGGAACCTGTGAAATACAATCTAGCAAACCAACATATGCACTGGAAGTGTTCTGGAAGACAAAAGAGAGAGAAAAGGGCAGAGATAACATTTGAGGAAATATTGTTGGCTAAAAACTTCCCAAATTTGACGAAAAATGGTGATCCAAATGCCCAAGAAGCTCAGTCAACTACAAGAAATGAACTCTAAGAGACTCAGTAAGGAACACTATAATCAAACCTTTCCAAGACGAAGAGAGACTATGGAAAGTGGTAAGAGAGAAGCAACTTGTCAGTTACGTGGGAGCCCCACAATATTATCATCAGATTTATAATCAGAAACTTCAGAGTTCAGAAGCCAGTGAGCTTATATATTAATTCCAAAAAGAAAAATGCAATATCCAGAATTCTGTATCCAACAAAACTGTCGTTCAAAAGTAATGTTGAAATGAAGACGTTCTCAGATAAACAAAAACAGAGGGGAAAAACCACATAGGAGACCCTGTAGGGTGAAATCAAGGTCACTGGATGGTAAGCTGAGCCCATAAGGAAAAGTAAAGATCTCAGTAAAGACAAATAAATGCTATTATTATTCTAACACTGGTTTTTAACTGGGGTTCTATAAATGAAATAAGAAATGAATACATTTATTAAATAAAACAACTATTAGTTTAAAAGCTAGTATTATTATAACTTTGGCCTGTAATTATGCATTACATTTTGTTTTCTAGAATTTTTTTCTATAATTTAAAAGACTAATTTCTATTAACTTAACAGTCTAATGCATGCCACTAAACTGTTAGTTAATACTTTGAGAGCACACAATGTATATACTTTGTTGAATTTCATAACAGCAACCAAAAGGAATGGAGATGAAACTACTAAAGGAGTACAGTTTTTGCATGTTATTGAAGTTTAGTTGGGATAAATTCAAATTAGAATGTTATAAACTTGGGATGTTAAATCTAATCCCCATAGTAACTGTGAAAGAAGTAAAAAAAGATTATGAGGGTACTATGATCAGCTGCATACCCACAAATTGTATAACCTAGAAAAAAATGAACTAATTCCTAAGAACACAAAATCCACTAGTACCAAATCAAGAAGAAAAAGAAAATATGAATAAACTTATAAAGAGTAGAGGGATTTACTCAGTATTTAAAAATTTCCTGAAAAGGACCTGGATTTTATGGCTTCAATGGTGAATTCTGCTAACCATTTAAACAATTAGCACCAATCCCTCTGGGACTTTTTGAAATGAAGAGCAAGAATGCTTCCCAACTCAATCTGTGAAGCCAGAATTAACCTGATATCAAAGCCGTCCACAAGTACCATAACAAAAACAAACAACAGCTTAATATCCTTCATCAATACTGATGCAAAAAATTGCCACAAAATATTCACAAATAGAATTTAGCAGCATATTAAAAAGATTGTACATGTGACCAAATGGGATTTCGTCCTGGAATACAAGAATGGTTTGACATATATTGATCAATTTAACACACCACACTAATGGAAGAAAGGTAGAAACTCACATTATTATCTCAGTAGATTCAGGAAGAGTGTTTGAAAAAATCCAGCATACTTTCATGATTAATGAACGCATTTATCAAAGTAGGCATAGAGGGAAGCCACCTCAATGTAATAAAAATCATATTTAAAAACTCATGATGAACCTCATGCTTAGCGGTAAAACACGGAAAGTTTTCATTCCTCTAAGGTTAGGCACACGGCAAGGGTGCCAACTTTCACCACTGCTATTCAACAGTAACACACACACACACACACACACACACACACCACCATTACCACCACCACCAATGGTTTCTATCTCAGTGCAAAACGCAACATCTCTCCACTAACCTGCAATGTTTTGGACCTGGATTCCTTTCATCTCTTTCTGGTCTCCCCTCCACTCCCATCTTTCCAGCCACATTGACTTCCTTGCAGTCTGTCAGACATGCTGGATATTTTATTCATCGACATTTCACAATGGACATTTCCTCTACCTGGAATGTTCTTCCTCCATATATCTACATTGCTCCTTCTTTCACCTCCTGTAAGTACAGATTTTACCTCCTCAATGAAACTACTCTAATAATTCTGTTTAATACTATGTCCTCCCCATTCATCCGATCTCTGCCCCCAGCACTCACAGTGTCCTTTATCCAGCTTTACTTTTTATGTAGTGCTTATAACCTTTAAACTTATTAGACAATGTACTTATTTATTGTGCTTAGTACTTACTGTTTTCTCTCACAATAATTCAAGCTCCTTAGGGACAGGAATTTTTGTTTTGTTTGTTGATGTATACCAAGAACCTAGAATGGTACTTGGCACTTAGTAGGTATGTAACAAATATTTATTGAAAGACGAATAAATAAAATGTCTATCTAGGGTCGAATTGGTAAATTTTGGCTCGTTAGCCAAAGGAAACTAAATATGTTCTACCAGGGCAAAGTTAAGGTCCAGAAACATGGAATGAAATGTAACAGATCCTCCTAATATACTATTCTCAAGTATCATATATATATGTAATATATATTTAATGTATTTATATTTAAAATTGGGTTAAAATGCACACTAAAGGCAAAATCATTGTCAGGTGAGGACTCTAGGGGGAAGGCGCCTTGGTCGTAGGGTGTTTTTGAGCTGCAGATTGTCACGTGTCACTGAATAGCTCAGTGCCTAACTCCGAAAACATCACATCATTAACACCACTCATCTCACTGGCCAACATTTTCCCTCACTTACACTGAGCAAATGGAGATGTGACTGTGTGTAAGGCCGAGAGAGGGGCAGAGGGAAGAGCTCATTCTCTCTCTGATCATGGACTTTTCCTGGCAGCCAAGATGATGAGATGGAAAAAGGCAGATGAGTGGCTACTTGAGAAATGCATTGGCGGAGTCAGAGGGATGTGGCGCTTCTGTTCCTACCTCAAGGGCAGTGCAGGTGGGTTCTTGAAGCTCTTCCTGGGGCCTTTGCCAGTCTCTAGGTTGCATGCAGCCTCATTGACAGCTCAGTAACATTGTTTTATTTGAGGACAGGTTCAAGTTCTGAGGGTGAAACCCTGGGTCTCGAGGGAGCAGGTAAAGGAGAGTTGGACAGACTATGTCTATCAGTTTGTCATTCAAAATTTGGCCCTGGAACAATTGTAAAATAGGAAATGTAGCCTTTGGCATCTTTTGGCTCCAGAGTCCTGCAGACTCCTCAAGGTCTATGATCTTTATCCCTTTACTGTCATTTTTCTGGACAAGTTCAAGTATCTCATAATCTATACTCAGAGTCTTGCATGTTCCCCTAAAGTGACAGTTTTTCTAACCACCAAAACAAAAACAAAAGCAAAAAAAAAGCCACCTAGGGCCCTTATTCATTAAGTCCCTTCATCCCACACTTCTCACCCTCCCCTACATTATAACTCTTCCAGAAATTATGTTTTAACCCAAAGATGTGACTAACGATGAAGTTTGATACAACAAGGCAGGCTGGGGGGAGGTAGGAGTAGCTTCACACAGACGTAACCACCAAGGCGGCAAGATGAGGGTGCAACTCTGTGCCTGTCCTATCTGATATGTAGGTGAAGAATTGATGGATTTCTGGATCCTTGCTGAGAAGATCCTGAGCATAGATGAGATGGATCTGGAAGTAAGAAACTACTACCTGTCCCTCCTTCTCGCGCTGAAGGCCACCCATCTGCAGGAGGGCTCCAGGGTGGTAACTCTCTGCAACACAAACATCAGTAAGGATCATAGAGCATATTTAAAGCAAATACATATAACTAAAAAGTCAATGTAGTATCTGATAACCTCCAACCTTTTGCTTTTCCGACTGCTGTCCACTCCATCTACTAGGTATTAGGGAAGCAGTGGGAATCCCATCCCTTAACTGGAGAAAGGTTGTAAGAGAACAGATCTTTAGGCTGGTACTTAACCTCCTCCTGAGATGCTACCTGCCAATGAAGATTGACTGGAAGGGGTAAAGAGGAAATAAGATAATTGAACATCTCTGAACATGCACAGCTTTATCATTTTATTACAAAATTGGAATTGTACAGCATAAATTATAATCCAAGGGGCAAGTGCAGTGGGCCTGTAAGCAGATAACTTTTTAATCTTTAAAGATTATAAAAGAAGACTATGCAACAAAAATTGTATGCAACTCACAACACCTAAGATATTTATTTACACAAAAAGTTTGCTAGTCTCTTCTCTAGAATGTTAATTTCATTCAAGTTTGTTTGCTAAATGAGGTGGCATTTGAAACTTGTATTCAAATTTATTCCAGAAGATTGTATTTGGAGAGTAGACACACTCCTTTTTATTCATATAAATAATTGAGAATTGATAACCTTAAAACCTGGGCTAGTAAGGATTGACTACTATTTGAAGGTTTTAACTCCTTCAAATTATGCAATCCAAACCCCATCATTTATAACCCTGAAGAATCCTATTCCTGTGTATATCTCTCTTGTTCTTAATGACCTTTCTTATACTTTTTGCTTTCCTTTAAAGTAACATTTAATAGCTTAAAAAGTATTCAAGGAATCCCATCCAATGCTTGCTTTCTAAGGAGGATGATCAGAGAATAGGATTACTGTATACTAAGCAAACTCTAAAACACTGTTGACATATTTTTTACCTGTTCATGTCTCATAACTGTGAGGAACTAACGAAATAAATTACACGCAAAGACATAAAGGGAGGTTTAAAAATCTGTCTCATCAGAACTGCAATCATCACATTATTTTTACTCCTCTCTCTTGTTTTTCCCAGAGTCCCTTCTGAACCTCTCCACCTGGCATCCCACCCAGTCAACCACCAGGAGGGAGACTCTAAGCCACATGCAGAAAGTGGCTCTGTTCAAACTCCAGAGCTACTGGCTCCCCAACTTTTACACCCATGCCAAGATAGCGATGGCCAGCGAGGGCGCGTGCCATGCTCTCATGCAAGAATACGAGACTCGCCTGTGCAGTTTTTGCTACACCCACATGGGAGGACTCCCTCTGAACATGAGCATTCACAAGTCCTTCCACTCAAAAAAACAGTACTCAAGCAAGAAGGCCAAGAGGAAGATATGGCAATTGATGGATCACACCTCTTGGTCTCTGGAATTGGACCTCATGCAAGATATCAGCACCTCCGAGGAGGCAAGTCCTCAGGAGAAGGTGGTTTTACAAATGCCTTCCTTGGAAGTGACTTCTTCAAAAGAGAGAATAATCAGGTCTCTGGAAAAGGATAGTCACTGTGTCAAGAAGTGTAGTATGAAGAAGAAATCTAAGAGCCATCTCCATATGGAGGGGCTCTTTGAGACAGAGTTCTCCACCCACCTGAGAACTTCCACCCCCATCGTTAACCACTCCTCTCAGGTGATAGTCAAGAAGGCCATCAAGCAAAGCCTCTCCCTGGTGTATACTCACTGGGCCTTGTGTGCTGATGTTTGTGCAGGGGGTCCCTTCCGGGACTACCTGAAGAAGCTGAATTTGAAAGTGGAGACCCAACTCTTGGACCTTTGGCAGGATTTGCACCATTTCCTCAGTGTTCTGATGACTAACAGGAAGAACGGGAATGCACTCTTTCGTCACCTGTTAGGTGATAGAATCTGTGAGCTCTACTTGAATGAGAAGATTGGTCCATGCTTGCCCCTCAAATCTCAAATTATTCAGGGCCTAAAGGAGATGTTGCCTTCTGGCGATGCAAACCCCTGGATCCCCAAAGCCCAGAGGGAGATCTGCAAGGTAGGCCATGCCTCAGAGAAGTGGGTAGATTTGGTCAAGATTAACCAAAACTCCTGTCTGGCCATGCCTCAGAGAAGTGGGTAGATTTGGTCAAGATTAACCAAAACTCCTGTCTGGTCATCTATACATCTAAGTTTATTCTATAATGATCCACATAAATCTTCACATACTGAAGTGCTAATCTCTTGAGGTACAAGTTTTGTAATTTCCCATGTACCAGCCAAAACCACAAAGTAGAACAGAGTAAGAAGTGATGGGTATCCACCTTCTTCACTTCCTTTTATTTATAGTCTCCTTAAATCATAAAACTCAGAATATTTTATTGAGAGGTGTTTCAAGATCTTTGTTATAAGCATTATGAATTGAAAAGCAAAGTCTCCTTTTCTAGACCAGACATCAGAAAAATGGCCAATAGGGAAGGATTTATTACTCTCTCAAAACATTAAATGAATGCAAGACAATACCTTGAATACAAGAAGTAAGGCCTATACCACGACTATTGTGATGTAGTAAGCTTGGCAGAAAGCAAATGGCAGAGTTAAGTTGGATAACAAACGAGAGTCAAATAAAAGGGATTATTTACATAGAAAGGGATGGTACAAGGGGAATCACAAAAATAGTATAGCACCTACCAAAAAGCTACAGTGGGGCACCTTTATCATTTGTATGCCTGAAGAACTGAAAAGAGGAATCAGTTACTAGAATCAGCAGAGAAAGAACTACATGCAGTGAGACACTTAGCAGGAAGTATACCACAAGGAGACATACCCAGCCCACAGCGATTTAGCTAAGAGGGATCGGGAGAATATATACTTCTGGCTCATTCTCCTTCTGCTTTTCTATTTCCTGCCAGAACACCTAATTTGATGAACCCACTCAAAGGGCAAGAGAACCTTTTGCTGTACTCTATACAGGTTTATCTCCCAAAGCATAGTGAAGTAAAGAAAGGTAGAGAGCCAAACTGTAGGAGCAAAAATGAACACTAGCAGCAAAACATTTAGTTCATTTTCATGCATTTACCTTAGACATAACATTCACACATATTATCTTATTTATGCTTCTTAGAAACACCAAAAGGTAGAGTTATGTTTCTGTCTTTGATATACAAATGTGGAAAATGGGACCAGAAAGAGTAAGTGAATTGTCCCAAAGGCGCATAGCCAGTTAGTAGATGTGCCAGGATCGGAGCTCTTAACTCCAAGTCCTCAGTGATTTTCAATGCATCATAATTATCCATGGTCATACATCAGGTAGTGTTAGACCAGATCAGTCTAGTGGATCAACAGTCATAGCTTTTCTTTGCATAATTCTTGATTAATGAAAAGCCAGAGGTTTCCTTTTATGGAGGTATTTGAAGGTCTGATAATGATTACAAATAATCCAGTACACATGACACCACCAAAGGAGGTTAATAAAGTTCCAACTACCGACCCTAATGAAACGGAAATCCATAGACTGCTTGCTTGACAACTCCAAAAAAAAAATCATTTTAAAGAAACTCAATGAGTTACAAGGGAAAAAATACAAACAACTAAACAACATCATGAAAATAATATACAAAGAAAACGTAAAGTTCAATAAAGAACAATCTTTAAAAGAACCAAACAGAAATTCTGGAGATGAAAAATATAGTTACTGAGCTGAAAAAATTCAACAAACTTCAGTAGCAGATTTTATCAAGCAGAAGAATTAGTGAATGTAGGACTTGTAAAATTATCTGGTTACTGTAAGAAAAAGTGAAGAAAGCCTACTGGACTTATGAAACACTGTCAAGTGAACTAATATACACATTTATGGAAGTCTCAGAAGAAGAAAGAAAAGAGTATAGAAAGTTTCTTTGAAGAAATAATGGATGAAAACTATAAATCTAGGAAGATAAATGAAAATTCATATCAAAAACCCTAAAACAGTTTAACATCAAAGAAGTTTACACCAAGACAAACTATAATTAAATTAAGTCAAAGATTAAGAATTTGGAAAGGAGCAAAAGAAAAGTGACACATTACACTTAAAGGAAATGTCATAAGCCAATCAGAGGATTTCTCAGCAGAAATTTTGCTGACCAGAAGGAGTAGGATGATATATTCATATACTGAAAGAAAAATTAAACTGTCAACCAAAAATATTTTATCTGCAAAGGTGTGATTTAGAATTAAGAAATGCTGAAAATTTTCTCAGATAAAAACTGAGGGAGTTTGTCATTACTAGACTTGCCTTACAAGAAGTGCTAAAAATAATTCTTCATATTGAAATGAAAAGATGCTAAACATTATAAAAACATATGAAAATATAAACTTCTCCACTAAATATAAACATAAGGACAGAGTATCATAGCATTGAAATAAGGAGACATAAATCCCTTTTAATGCCAGTATATAAGCTAAAATTAGTAAGAACAACTACAATTATTAAGTTAGCTAATGGAAACAATAGAGAAGAAGTCTTACATCAATTACATAAAATGTGTGTGTGCTGAAGAAAAATGTAGAGTTTTTATGTGACTGAAGCTAAGTTGTCATCAGTTTGAAACAGATTTATTAGTATGCAATGTTCACTGTGAGCTTTGTGGCAGTTACAATAATGTGTACAGTAGAAACACAAAGGCAAGAGAAAGAATTAAAATACATCAAGAAATCAAATAACAAAGGAAAAATAAAAGAGAAGAAGAAGAGAACTATAAAAAAGATGAAAAGCAATGAACAAAAGCAAGTCTTTAGCTATAAATAATTAATTTACATATAAATGTTCTGAGTTCCCAAATCAAAAGATACAGAAAGGACTAGTAGATTTAAGAAACAACATGAAACTATGTACTGCCTACAAAATTCTGTATTTAAGAACACACATAGGCTGAAAGTAAAAACTTTAGAAAAATATCCCATGAAAATTCTCAGTCTCTTTCTCTCTCTCTCTCTCCCGCTCCCTCTCCCTTTCTTCTTTGTGGCACTGGGGATAGAGCCAAGGACCTTTGCATTAAGCTATATCCTCTGCCTTCCCCTTTTTTAGTAATGGGGTCTCCTTCACTAAGTTGCCAATAGCAATTTTTTAAAAGGTGCTGCCTTTACTTCAGACAAAATAAATTTTAAGTCACAAATTATCAAGAAATAAAAAAAAAGAAGTTTTAATATAATAATTAAAAAGTCAATTCAAAAGGAAGGTATAAAATTATAAATATATATGCTCCCTTGATAATCTAAAGGGAAAAATAGAAAGTAGTATAATAATAGTAGATTTCAATGCCCTCCTTTACCTGAGCTCTTCCCACTGCCTGGAACATTTTTTATTACACTTCTTTCTGGTAAGCTCCTACTTACCCTGCCAGGTTCGCATTGTAGTTTAGATCTCTTTGCCTGTATGAATTCTTTGTGGATTTTCTCAGAAATAATTGTTCCCATTTCTCTGTTCCCAGAGAATTTTGTTCTTAAGTGGGCCACAGCATGGGTCATACAGTTTCTCACCCTTCAGTAGATTTTTGGAGCTCCTTGGTATAACAAGGTGTACAACATACTGATGTTTACATGCCCAACAATTTGCATAGCACTGGCACATAGTAGTAATCAGAAAATGTTTGCCAAATAAATAAATGAAAGAAAATGAGAGTACGAATAAATAAATGTAGCTAAGCACTAGCTCTTGTTATTTCCCTGTGATGAAATGTTATTCACAAATGTGTAAGGTCTTCTAGTAGGACATTTGGGTGGGTACATCAAAAGGTGTTGCTTTATTTTCAAAGCTAGTATGAGAATCAAATAATACCGCACTTTGGAAAGGAACAAAGCAGTATGCAGAAGTTATCTAATCATTCTGTAAGTTATTTTTGTATATTTTAAATATATATATATATAGGGCTGGGGATGTAGCTCAGTAGCACAAGCACCTGCTTGGCAAAGCGCAAGATCCTGAGTTGATTCCTGGTACCAAAAACAAAAAACAAAACAAAACAAACAAACAAAAAAATATATATATATATACAAAAATGCATATATTTTTATTTGTAAATTTTGTATATTTACATACATATGTAATATTTACATACAAATGATATATTTGTATATATAATATAATGTTATATACATATATATATATTACTGTTCTCTGAGACTTAGAGATAGAATGTGTGAGTGGCTACCTTCAGGAAAATAGAAGAATGCCTACTGGTTGGTCATAGCTGATGTTGGTGGCTCCATTAGACCTCCAATTTAGAGAACCCAGAACTTCAGCCTAGTCTGCTCCAAGGTGTATGCAAGTTGAGAGATGGAGCAGGCTGAGCACCAGCCTCATGATATTTATGTTGTGCTTGGATTGCAGATGCTCAGCCCCTGGTATGATAAATTCCTGGAGGAAGAGGACTACTGGTTTCTCGTGTTTACAGTAGGAGAGACTTTGGGCTGGAGAGGGGTCAGAGACTTTAGGGAAGAAGAGAGAGTACTGCTTTTTTATTTTTATTTTTATTTATTTATTTATTTATTTATTTATTTATTTATGGCACCGGGGATTGAACTCACGACCTCGTGCTTGCCAGGCAGGCACTTAGGCCACTGAGCTAGATCCCCAGCCCCCGAGTACTGCTTTTTTAGAAGGCATGCTTGCTGATGTAAATGAAATCATGACTTTTTCCTGGAGAAAACTGGAGATTAGCTTGGTCCCTGGTGTTCTAAAGATAAATCTGTTAAGGAAAAAGACTCAGGGAATAAACTGACTTCGAAGAAATCACATTCATATAGAAATCCAGCCTTAGAAAAAATGGGTTTGGTTAGAAAAGTGGGGGAAGGGGTAGAGTTTGCAAAGGAGCAATGTCACCTAACAATTGAGAAAATCAGCCTAAATCTACACAAAAGGGAGGTGTGGAGGACTGGATTATGAAACTCATTTCTGGCTGAATCCCTATAGCAAACGCTGTCTCTCCCTACACTTTTCTCCTAGACTCAGACCCGGCTCATCAAAAGCCGGTTTCACATAAAAGAATCTACAGACAAAACAGACTACATTCTTATTTGTAAGAGGGTTCAGGAGTCTTTGAAGTTAAGCCAGGCTTTGGCTAACATGGAGGAAATGGAGTCTATCCAGTGGGAAAAGATAGCTACTGAGGACTTGAGACAGGGTGGATCTCTCCGGGTAGAAGTGACATCTCCAGTGTTCCTGGAAGGTAAGAACAGTTACTGTAATTTTTTGACTCTTATAAAAAGGCAACTAGGAAATATAAATCAACATTTAGAAATTATTTACTCTTCATCAGCACTGTGCAACACAGAGGTAACTATTTGATCTTCAAACCTTCAAATCTTAACCTATAAGGCAAGTACTTAGGAACTGAGGTACAGAGAAGATATGACCTCCCTGGGTCACACTGTAAGTGGCAAAGTCAAGGTTTGAACCCAGACAGGCTGATTGTAGCACCTCCTGTTGGCTCTGTGGAAGCCAGAGCACTCAAATTTGAGCAGTCTCCTGCCCACCAAAACATATTCCACTTACCACACCTCTTTCAGAATCTGGTCCAAGGACATTTCCGTGAAATACTTTTTAACAGTCACCTTCTTTCCTTAACATAAAACCATCCCACCCAGGAGTGGAGAGAAGGGGTTAGGAGTACAAGGCTGTTCTGTCCCTGAGGGCTGGGGTTATAACCTACCTCTACTCTTCAGTGTATATGCTTGAGCAATATATTTAACCTCTGCTTAAGCCCCAGTTTCCTCATCTGTAAAATGGGGATAATAGGCTTGTTGTAAAAGTAACCCAAGATCACTTGTGAAAGCTTTTACCACAACGTTTGGCAATAGTAAGAGTCCAATAAATGTTAGGCATTATTATTTAAATTGAAATTAAATTTATTACTTAATTATTCGTGCTAAAACAGTTGGAGAACTGCAGCATTTAGCTTCAATCCACACTGAATACATTTGACCTCATGATTCCTTATATTTACATGTGTATATGCATGCACATGCATGCTAAAGGAATACTTGCCCTTACTGCATGAAATAATGTGCTCTAATAGTCTGTGTTCTTTTCATCTTACATTGCAAAAGTGAACAATGACTCAACTTATCTTTTGCCAGTGAGTCATGATCTATACTTTGAAAAACAATGTTAAATTAGATACAGCAAAAGCTTTGAAATCCCCACTCACCCTGTGAGCAAGTTCCTTCATCTCTCTGGTGCTCATTTCCTAATCTGCAGTATGGAGACAATGGCTTGTGGATGGTAGGATCACTGAGAAGACTCAAGGTAGTGTATTTACACAGCAAACAAATGTCAATAAATGGTACTTGTTAGATTATCAGCAAATGTAGCATTCAAATCTTTTTAAAGACTTTGATGTGCATGTACGAACCAAGATGTCCTATGTGACTGCCCCTCAGAGCCATGCATGGGCTTGAGTTATTTAAACTGAACATGAAGAGGCTTTTTCTTTTTCTTTTCTTTTTTATTTTTTAATCTGAGAGGTTCCACCTTTTCTCTAAAACTTTAATATTCCAGAACTTCTCCCAAGAATCATAAAGAAATTAAAGGAAAGAGAGAAAGAAGAAAGAAAGAGACAAAGAAAGAGAGAAAGAAAGAAAAAGAAAGAAAGAAAGAAAGAAAGAAAGAAAGAAAGAAAGAAAGAAAGAAAGAAAAAAGGAAAGGAAAGGAAAGGAAAGGAAAGGAAAGGAAAGGAAAGGAAAGGAAAGGAAAGGAAGGGAAGGGAAAGGAAAGAGAAAGAAAGGAAAGAAGAAGGAAGGGCAGGCTGGTGAATTTTGCCACACACAGCTGGACAATGGGCATTACTTAGGGGGCTATGGAGTGTCAGGGGTGGCCAGGAGGAATGAGAACCATCCTCCAAAGGCTCCCCTTCCCTCCCTTCTTCCCTCCACCACAGCTCTATGAGAGTACAAGTCTGGCCTGATAAATGGCCTCCTTTACATTTGCCCAAGCTGGGGCCTTGACTCCCAGACAAACACACCTTAATTCAAACTGCACTATAAACTCACAGAGCACCAGAGCTATAATTTTTAATACTCTCCTTTTTTTGTGGGGCAACTGGGTTCCAGAAAGTTGAGAAGACTTCCCCAAGACTGCTCAGTAAGGGAGGGATTGATCCAGCACTTTCAACCCAGGTCTGGGGCAGAATCAATCTGCTGCTCTTAACACTTACAGCTGGAATCTCCTGGCCATTCTCCTGGCAGATGATGTGGATGATTATGTTAGTCAGCTTTCCCATCTGTGGAACAAAATACTCAACACCCGCAATTTAAAAGAGAAGAGGTTTAGTTTGGCTCACATTTCGGAGGATTCAGTCCATGGTTGTTTGACTCCAAGGCAGAAAGAGTTCTGCAGAGAGGGATTGTGGAGGAAAACTGCCCAACCCATGGTAGCCAGAGAAAGAGGAGCCAGGGAGTCAATGGATGAATCCACTGATGAGTATCGTCCCCTACAAAATCCAATCACCTTCTAAAACATGTGAGACTTTGATAGGACATTTTAGATTTAAACAGAACAGTAATGATAACAACAAAGATGCTAAATAAGAATAACTGATGTCTATGGGTCCACACTCCAGAATTCCTTCCAGGCACCAAAAATAGTCTTGAAAGTAATGGACTGATTGCACAAAGAGGTCCAGGAGAACTCTGTGAATTAGATGTACTCCAAGCACCACAACTCAGCACAAATGAGTATTTTCATTTTGTTAAATGGCAAGGTGCTGTTTTTCTTCATCCATTGTCCAGAACATCACTAAACCTCCTCTTGCTAGCTCAGCCTTATTGACCCACCACACTTTTGATAGAAAAAGGTATTCCCCGTAATTCACCACACATTACTAGAAATGATGTTTGGTTGTTTCTAGGAAGAATAATCCATTCTCAAATGATTTGTAATTATTGACGGTATTCAGATATATGAGCTGTCAAATATGAAATTAATCCCCAAAGTCAAAGTGAAAAATGAGAAAGGCATTAACATATTCACCATGCATTATCCTTAAGTATATCCAATTTTTGAAGAATTGACAGGATATTCAAAATTCATTTCCAATTCCTCTTTACAAAAGATGTTTGTTTTGAAGGAGTCACAAATCATTTGAATGAGTTACTTCTTGTACATGCATTAATAATTAGTAACTCTTTCAACATCTTATCTCAGTACACTGACATCTTTCAGGCAGAAAATCACCACAGGTCAGGCTTCCCAGAGAAAAGCAGAATCCTCACATTCTAGTTCAGAAGTGAGGATGTATTTCATGCTTCTAATTTGGCTTTGAAATCTTGTATTCTTTATGTAAGCATTCCATTAAAACTCCATTGTCCTATTAAATAACATGTTTCAGTCAGTACCTTCAAGATAAGTCAATGAATCTTTGAACCTAGAGTGGATAACTAGACTCATCTCTGTGTCTGCTTACTTCACAGACATCAACAAAATGACGTTTGAAGAACTCTGCTTTAAGAATCCAAAGTTGGCCATAGAGAAGATCAGTGATGACTACAAAATACACTGTGAGAAAGCACTTAAAGGAGGCAAGTGTTTAAACTTACGGATAGATTTGAGCCAAAATCTGACAATTTTCTGATGCAAGGGACATTAGCCGAAAAAGAACCAAACTTTGTGTGCAGTGGAGATATGGTCAAGAGGTCATAACTATGTCTTTTCTTTCCTCCTAAAAAGCCATAGACAAGTATCACAAGAATAAGATGCAATTATAAATCATCAAAGATGATAGTGATTAAGATTGTGCATTCCTACTTCGTTATCTAGCAGGGATTTTAAACAACATAGAGCCATCTTCTGCCAAGTTTTCTGGAACCAGAGATTTGTGGAAGGATATTTGTTAGGGGATGTTTTTGGGATAACACAGGTGACTTCTGGAGTCAGAAAGGAGTGAGGAAGGTAGCACTGGTCAGAGGTGACTTTTTGTATTTCCACATTGACCCGGAAGTTATATGGAAACCCCGGAGAAGGATACAACCTTGGGTAAGGCAAGTTGCTTTGGCTAAGGCAACTGCCAGGGGGTCCGTGGCTATAGGTTGTCAGCAGCCAATAGTCAGTCAACTAGGGGAATGAGCACTTTGATCCTGAAAGAAGGATCTAGGTAGCACCTGGTAGCTGCCCAACTGTCCACTTTCTTTGTGAAGACATCTCATCTTTTCTTTCAGTAACTTCTCCAGGAATCAGGTTAGTTTCTTTTCCTGGGAAACTTATTCTAGAAAGGCTTCCTCTACTGCTACAATTTCTGTGGGACCAAAACTGAGAGGTCTGGAAATCTTTTACCACTCCTCTGCTCCCCTTCCTGGAGTCTGCCCTTGCTCAGCTGATATCTCTGCTGGTTTCAGCAGGGCTTACAAAGCAGAATGACCTGGACTCCTGGTCCTGATGTCTCTGAGCTCCTGGTCATCAGGATTCAGGCCGTGGCTGCTTGCTTGTCAATTTGTCATCAGAATTGGGCTGTGGAATACCAGGAGTGGCTAGCAAATTCTCCCCGTCCACTAATACCTTCAATTCAGTCCAACACAACTGGGTTCACACTAGCTTTCTCCGTTTCCATGTTCCTAGCTCTCTTCTTTGGCCGTGAGGAACCTGACTCCTGATCTCTTACATTTATCCACTTATTTGATTAACTCTCTCTCTGCAACTCATCTTCTGTCTCCGCTGCCACCGTTTCACCTCACAGATGGCTTTCTCCTTTTACCTGGGCCCCAGTGCCCTACACCAGCACCTCCAGCCACTCTCCTCACTTTGCTCGAACTCCACCACCTCCATCTAGGCTGCTGTCTTGTGCAGAAACCTCCCTCACCCTGATCCCGCTCTTAACCTGTGGCAGGCCACCTCTATGTGTGATCACTGTCTTCAAGTCACTCAGGCTCTGACTCCCTGTACCTGACCAGCCTCTTATGGGGACACCTCCCTCACCTTGCTCAGGTACTAACTCCCCACGCCAGGCCTCATTCACTCCCTGTATGGGTTCTTTTTTCATCTTGCTTGGACCCTATTATTCTACACCAGGCAACTCCCTAACAAGGGTATCTTCACCCTTCTCGTGTTCTGACACCCCATGTTAGGCTATAGCTTGTGAAACTGTCCTTTCCATCTGCCCAGCTTCTAAAACTCCACTTTGGCTTGCACCCCTATTCTCCAACCTGGATCTCCTTCTGCCCTGACTCGAACTACTCACATTAAACCAGCCTTTGTCATGATGCCTTCTTTGTCCTGCTGCAGTTCTGAATTCTATGAGCTGGTTGCCCTTTATGTGAATACCCTCCTCACCCTGGTTAGCCTTCAGAATGCAGTGCAGGAAGTGCCACGGGGAATTTCTTCTTGCCTTACCTGGGGTCTGGCATCCTACTTGGTCATGATGGCCCATTTCTCCTTTTAGTGCTATCATGTACCTTGTTTTCTCCTAACTCATGGTTTTAGAACTTGTTTTGCATATGAACCCATCACAGTTCTTTTTTAAGAGTGTCAGTGGGATATCTGATCTTCAGAGTCTACTACAGTGTTCGTGGCTGCACCCTAATATGATTAACTCACTGTGGCCATGGGAGAAACGTCCACTTCTTCACTGAGTGTTCCTTCAAACCCCACTCCCACATATATAGTTTATATAATTTTAGCTCTGTTCATAGCTAAACAGCCTCTGAGTATGACCTTTTGACCTGACTCAATTAGCACCTCTCACCCCAGTGTCTCAAACCATCCTCCTTGATAGAAGGAAATAAAGTGCTAAGACCTCATAATTGTTTCCCCAATGCAGTACTTTAAAAAATTTACTTCAAATCACCAGCCTCAGTTCTCCTTTCCCTTCTCAACCCTATTGACCTCTTTTTCTTATAATTATGAGGAGCAAGAAAAGGAAGAATATGCTTAATCAACTGCCCTATAAAACAAATACAACTTTTATTCTATCTCTTGATTACTAATCCTTTCTTCCTTTCCAAAGGTAATGGTAATTTAGTTCTATCTGGGTTTTCTTAATTTGATTAACATTTTTGAAACATATAACCTGAATTAAGCATCATGCAGTTTTTAGTGCCTCACTTGAGCAACTCACTATTATGTTTGTGAGTTCAGCTACGTTGTTGAATGAAGCACTTATTGATTTATTTTCAATAAGGCATAGCAGTTGTGCAACAATCACCTCAATTTTTTATTGCCCCCTTTTAAGGGGCTTCTTTGGGAAGGAAATTTTAATACAAAAATGCATCTGTGTAGATGCCTGTGATATATAAAAACACCAAGATTTGTTATAACACCCAAGAAACAACTGTCAACCCACAGGGACAAAAGCATCCTCTTTTTTAAAAATTCTCTTTTATTTTAAAGATAGTAAAACCCAACAAAATAAAATAAATCCCATCAAAAAAACAGCAGTAAAACTGGTGCAGAACATCAAAGCAGGATAACAGGAAAACAACAATGGCTACCATAGTATATCTTGTTATCTTCACAGTAGTTGTTCATTCCATCAGATACAGCAAAATCAGACCAAAACAAAACAGAAATAAAACCAATCAAAACAGAATATTGAATGAAGCAAAAAAAAATTGATAAGAACAAAACAAAACAGTGAGAACAATATTACACTTCAAAATCAAGACAGAAAAAACCCCCATATTTGCCACATTGCCTACTGTTATCCTCCCTATAGATGCTCAGACTGCCAGCCCCAGGCCTGTAAATTCAACCAAACAGTAAAACCCTTTAGTTGCTTTTTGTACCTCAGTTGCTATCAGCTCAAGCTGACCTCCAAACCAGCTGGCAACTTATAGGATGAGGGGGTTTGGTGATTCTCAGCCTGGGCACCAGTAGGCTCACAGGAGGCGCTGACTTTTCTCTTCCTGGGCCCCGCATGGTCTATAGGGCTCACCAGAAAGGCTGGCTGGTTGGCTCGTTGATCGGCTCCTCCCAGTCCCAGCATGGCTGATTCTCAGGAGTTGCTATCTGACTTTTCTTTCTCTTCCTGGGCCCCGCATGGTCTGCATAACATCCTCTTTGAGTATGCATGCTATGCTATAGAGTATCAAAAGTATAAATATACTGTATTTTTAATTCACTCAAAGTTGACAGGCATTTGAGTTGTCTGGTTTTTGGAGACTATACAGTCATGCGCTGCATAACATCAACAATGGACCACATACAGTAAGATTGGTATCATATAGTGTGTAGTAAGCTACACCATCTAGGTTTGTGTAAATATCCTCTATGATGTTTCCACAATGGCTGGGCACCTAACAATGTATTTCTCAGATGGTATTGACTCATGACTATATAAGGCTCCTGTGAACATCTTTCCATATGCTATTTGATATTCATACAAGCATATTTCTCTCAAATATATACCAAGTTTATATTGCATAAGATACACATATATTAAACATTAATAATTTCCAATAAATTTTCAGCATTTGTGCAAATTTATATTCCCATCGCAGTATATGGGAAATCTAGTTGCTCTACAAACCCACAAATATTTGATGTGCCAGATTTTTATTTTTAGCTTTCCTTTCCCCCTACTTTGTGGTGCCATTTCTGTCACCAAACAGCTGTCCCTGTCTCTGTAAGTTTGTTTCTGGATGCTTTAGTTGGTCCATTTGTATTTTCTTGCACAAATATAACACTATTGGTTATGATAAATGTATGACAAGTGTTGATAACTGTTTGAATTAACTTCTCTTGTTTTGCATTTTTAACAGTAACATCGCTTTTGTTTTATAGTATTCTATATAAATACTAGAATCAGCTTGTAAATTCCCATCAAAAAATATTCCTCTAGGACTTTGATATAGAGCTGATATCTTAACATTTTGGTACATTTTTTCTTTTATTGAGGCAAAATTCACATAGGGTAAAATTAATAATTAACCAAATTAAAGTATACTACTCAGTAGCATTTAATGCATTCAGTGTTGTACATGTCACACTTTTGTCAAATTCTGAACATTTCATCATCTCAAAAAGAAATCCCATGCCCCATGAACAACCACTTCTACTCTCCCATTGTGAAAACCCTTGGTAGTCACTAATCTGCTTCCATTACCATCAATTTACCTAGTTATGGATATTTCATGTAGACAGAATACCACAATATATGATCTTTTACATCTGATTTATTTCACTTAGCATGATGCTTTTGAAGTTCATGCATATTTGAACATATATCAGTTCATCTCTTTTATGACTGAATAATATTCCATTGTATGGATGTACTACATTTTGTGTATTCATTCACAAGTTGATCAGAAGTTGGATTTTTGCTTGTTTTGGCAATTATAAATAGTGCTGCTATGAAAATTCATGTACAAGTTCTTGTGGGAATACTTGTTTCAGTTCTTTTGGTTGTAAATCTAGGACTACAATTGCTGGATTATATGCTAATTCTGTGTTTAATTATTTCAAGAACCACCATACTATTTTCCATGCAGCTTTACCATTTTACATTTCCACTAGTAATGTGCAAGGGTTCTAGTTTCTGTATATTCCCCACCTGGCTATTTTTTACCTTTTAAAATTATAGCCATCCTAATGGATATGAAGTAGCATCTCAATGTGGTTTTATTTGCATTTCCCTAATGATTAATGATATTTAGTAATTTTCATGTCTTATTGGCATTTAAAATCTTGGAAAAATGTCTGTTCAAGTCATTTGATCATTTTTAAACTGGTTTGTTTCTCTTCCTGTTCTTGAATTGTATATATTATCTTCACTAGAACTTTGTAGCATGGTATTGAATACAAACAGTAAAAGAAGGCATTTTTGTCTTGTTCCTTTTTAATTTTTAATTTTATTAGTACATGTTCACTGTACATAATGATTACATTCACTGTGAGGAATCAATACATGTATATAACACATCTGAATTCTTTTTTCCCTTCCCCTCCACCTTGCTTTTTAAAAATAATTTGCCAACATCAGACTCAATCATTTATTTTATATGCCCTTATCAAGTTAATTATCATAAATACAGATTTTCAGCTGGATTAACAAGACAAAAACCACATAAGAAGACATAAGACAAATGTATTGCTTATCTTGGTAAAATTCTTTCAGTCTTTCACCATTGAGTATAATGTTGCCTATAGATTTGCCCCTAATCATGTCAAGGAGATTTTCTTCAATTTCTACCTTGTCAGAACATTTTTGCAAGAAAAGTGTTGGGTTTTATGAAGTGTTTCTGTTGTATCAACTGAGACTAATAATGAGGTTTTTCCTCATTATTTTAGCATGGTATATTAGGTTGATTTATTTTCATATGTTGAACCATTTTTGCATTCCTGTGCTAAATCCCACTTAATTATGATATATAACTTGCTTAACATTCTGCTGGATTTGATGTGCTAGTATTTCGTTGAAGATTTTTCATTTATGTCCATAGGGTATGTTGTCTATGGTTTTCTCGTGTTGTTCTTATCTTACTTGGTATCTTACTTGGACCCCAAAATGAGTTAGGAATCTTGTACTCAAAGCATTGAAAGAGTCTGGGTTCCAGACATGTGCATGGACACTTTTTAAATGTTGGTACTGGAGAGTGAAACCAGGGCTTTCACCCTGAGCTTCATCTTCGGTCTTTTTTTTTTTTTTCATTTTTTTATTTTAAGACAAGACCTCACTAATTCACTAATTTGCCCATACTAGGCTTGAACTTGCTATTTTCTTGCCTCAGCCTTCCTGCCTGAGGCAATTACAGGACTCTCAGTTATATATAGGGGCTAAAAACCCATATTACCAAATACATCTTCTTTCCCAAACTCATATTTTCCCAATATTTTAGTCTATCTAATACTGTCCCAACTGCTGTCCATAGGCCCAAGTATCTATGGCTTTTAAATGCCTTTGGTGGATGTCATTTGGGAATCCTCCCAGTCCAGCAAACACTTCACATAGGCCAAGATAAAGGCAAATCTTGCCACCAGTTCTTCCAGAAAGCAGCAGACAACTTAAGATCAAAGTAAACACTACAATTCTTTGAAAATAAGATTTGTACTGCTCCTTCTGGTGTTAGCATCCTGCTTCCAGAGTGTAGCCTGCTGTCATCAAGGCCATCACTGATGTGGGGTGGGGAACGAAGTGTGAGCAATTTCAAACACTATTGTTATTGCAACTTTCTGACTAGATCCCAGAGTTTTGTAAAACTGTTTTTGTGACATCCTTAGTTGCTTATGAAAACCTACCAAGCCCTTTGCTAAATTTCTCTGTAGAAATTTACATAACTGCTAAGTGCCTTAAATGTGTAAGCGGCGCTGAAGGTTTTGGTCTATTTAAAAGCTCTGTGGCTTTGTTTGGTGTTTCACTGTGGCTGCCACACTCCAAATCCCTGTAGAGCAGAAGGGAAGAATGCGCTTAACTTTCTGGTTGTTAGCATTCTCTTTTGCACTAATCTGTGTTTTAATTTTGATTTGTTCTAATTTCTTATAAGTTTATTGATGACTTCAAATGTTAGTTTTTATCCAGCATTTTTTTAAGTCTTAGGAAGTGTTTTCTTTTGGAGAAGTTTGTGGTTTTTCTTGTTCTCTTAATATTTATTATTCCATACTATGAATTTCATTTTTCTTCTCATTGAACTGCATTTATTTTTTCAGTAGGTATTCATACTGCTTTCAGTTCTTTTTATATGCTTTCACGGAAAGTATTACCGGCCAGGCCTGGTGGCGCATGCCCTGTAATCTCTACACTCGGGAGGCTGAGACAGGCAGATTGTTGCGAGTTTGAGACCAGCCTAGGCTACAAAGTGAGCTCAAGGCCAGTCTGAACGGCATAGTGAGACCCTGTCTCAAAAAGACAAGGGCTGGGGATTTAGCTCAGTGGCCTAAGTGCCTGCCTGGC
>RJWT010003717.1:0-35524 GCA_004365215.1 Cuniculus paca | reverse complement strand
GTCGTGACTACAGTCTCAGACTTAGAATTTTTCATGATTTGCTGTAGAGTCACAAACATGGTTATATCTAATAATTTTACCACCTTTCTTCTCCTTTTAAGACTGTGACAGCATCCATCATTCTTCTAAGTATTGGATCCCATCAGTCATTTATTAAGGTCAGGCTACTCTGAAGCGTTTTTTTGTAAACAAACATAATTGAACACAATCAAAATCTTTTAAAGGGGCCAGGCATATGGCTCAGAGGTGCAGCACCTGCCTGACAAACACAAGGTCCTGAGTTCAATTCCCGGTACCAAAAAAAAAATTCTTTTAAAACAATATTCGGAGCCAGGGATATAGCTCAGAGGCATAAGAACCTGCCTGGCAAGCACAAGGTCCTGAGTTCAATTCCTGGTACCTAAAAAATAAATAAAACAAGATGTTCAGTGGTGTCATTATACTGGAGTATAGTGAAAGCCTATAAAATCAAAAATGATCTGTTTAGGTATAAGCACTAAATTCTGAAATGTGAATGGCAATATTCAGTCATGGGCTACACACTGTTCTAAGACTTTACAAACATTAACTGACCTTATTTTTTTGAGACAGGGTCTCACTCTGAGCTCACTATGTAGCCCACGCAAGCCTTGAACTTGCAGCCATTCTCCTGTCTCAGCCTCCCGAGCGCCAGGATATAGGCATGCACCACCATACCCGGCTGTTAACTGACTTAACTACATTCATTTATGTCTTATTTTATAGCTGAGGAAACTAAGGCTCAGAGAGTTTAAATCACTTGCTTTTGGTTACACACCAGGGGGTGGCTAGGCTAGGAATTAAACCCACCCGTCTGACTCTAGAGCCCATACTCTTTGCTCCTTATACTTGCCTCTCATACCAGACACATTTTTTGTAGTCTAAGAACAATACATATATCTCAAATAAATGGCATGTGGGGACCTTTCCAAACTCATGCCATTCCTCAGACCACCAGGGCATTTATTATCTGAGCCCCTCCCCTGCCCGGGTACACTGCCACACACTCACTAGCCCTGGCTTCTGTTTCTCCTTGCGTGCCTTCCAGCTTCCTGGTGGCACTATGGGCACTATGCTATGCGTACCCACTAGCAGTGCATGTATGTGGTACATTTGATTCATCGCCCTTTCTCATCAAGGGGGCTAAAGAGCAATAACTACCGCTAAGCTAAAGAAAGCTTCTGATGACCTGTTGCTGGGGAAATAGGTAACAGGAAACAGGAACGTTCGGGGTGTGTATGACCTGTGCCCGGTCTCCCATGAGGCACCGCCGCGGTTCACACAGCACCCTCACTCCCACTCCTCACTCCTGGTGGCTCCTGTCTCAGTCAGGCTAAGTTACTTGCGGGCATAGCCCAGGGTGCAACCCTTAGGTTCCTGCGAGGGTCCACAGAGCGTGCACCACCCTTTTAGGCCCTCCCGTGATGCAAAAGTGAAGTAACCAGTTAGGTTAGTGCCATTCTCTTGTGATATGCTTTCCTCTGTCTAGGGAATTGTTTAGTCCTGTTTTAAATTGTTTAGTCCTTCTTTCTCACATGCAGAAAACAACTGGATTCTGTTCCAGCTTGCCCAGCTCAGATTAGCTTTTTTGCTCAGCCTTATGTAGGTAGACAAGTACTTAACACTGATAGTTTGAGCGTTTCAGCCTTATAAATTTTCTTGTCTCAAAAATAGTACTCTTGAAACCAGAAGTGTATGATAGGAATTCCAGTAGTGTGAGTATCATTAACACTGTGCACACATTAGCTAGAAACTATTTTTCCCCTGTAAGTTCTTGTTATTTTTTTTTGCCTTGCATTGTCTCTGAGTGATTTTTTTTTAAATAATGTCTTTATTAAAATATAACTCACATTATCATATATTTCATACAAAGTATATGGTTCAGTCATGCATAGTATATTCACAGAGCTGTGTAACCATCACTGCTGTCAAATTCAGACACATTTTCATTACCCTAAGAAGAAACTCCATCTCCATCAGTCATCACACTCCTTTGTCCTCTCCCTAAACCTCTGGCAACAACTAATCTACTTTCTGTCCCTTTGGGCTTGCCTGTTTCTCATCATTTCACATAAATAGAACCAGACAATCATGATCTGTTGTTACTGCCTTTTCTCATTTTGCATAACGAGTTCAAGCTCAACTGTGTCTTTGGGAATTCATTCCTTTTTACGGCCAGATAATCCATTGTCTGGTTATTCCACATCTGAGTTGTTTGCATTCTTTGGCTGTTACAAATTTTGTTGCTATGAACATTTATATACAAGTTTCCGTGTAGACATATGTTTTCATTTTTTGGGGTGTATTTCTAGAAGTAGAATGGCTGAGTCACGGATGCTTAACTTTTTGAAGAACTGCCAAACTCTTTCCAAAGTGTCTGTGCCATTTTATGCTCCCTTCAGGAGTGTGTGCAGGTTCCAGTTCTCCACCTCTTCACCAACACCTGTTATCTGTATTTTTTTTTTGTAGATATCCTAGTAGGTGTAATGTGGCATCTCATTGTCATTTGATTTGAAATTCCCTTATGGTTAGTGATGTTGGCCATTTTTTTGTGTGCTTATCACTATTCGTATATCTTTACAGAAGTGTTGATTTAGATCCTATAGCTGTTTTACAGTTGGGTTTTCCTTCATTACTGAGCTGTATGAATTCTTCTTATGTTCTGGATTAAGTCCCCTAAGATACATAATTTGAAAATATTTCCTCTCACTCTGGATTGCCTTTGCACTTTCTTGGCAGTATCTTTTAAATCACAAAACTTTTTTTCTTTATAAAGTATAATTTATCTATGTTTTCTTTTGTCTGTTCTGCTTCTGGTGTCTTACCTAAATCATTGTATAGCCTAAGGTTATGAAGACATGTGTTTTCTTCTAAGAACTTCACAGTTTTGGGCTGCACACAGTGGCATACACCTGGCATGTAATCCCAGCACTGCTGGAGGCTGAGGCAAGATCCCAACTTCAGATCCTGCCTGAATAATTTAGCGATAGCCTATCTCAAAATAAAAAATAAAAGTGGCTGGAAATGTAGTTTAGTGGTGGACATACTGGGTTTAATCACTGGTACTGGGGGAGGGGATGGATTTTATAGTTATAAAAGTAGCGTTTAGATCTGTGATCCATTTTGAGTCAATTTTGGTATATGCTGTGAGACAGAGGTAATTATTTTAATATTTATCTTTTTCTGATTATGGAAATAATATATGCTTATTGCAGAAAATTTATGTAAAGCACAAAAGTAAAAAAAGAAAGTTTTTTTTTTACAGCCAGAGATAATTTTTTTATCTACTTTTCCAATCTTTTTTGTGTTTATATATTTGTAAATGTTGGTATCAGACTATATATATTTTGAAATAAACTGCTTAATTAAAGTATGCATTATTGATGAATAATCAAGTGAATATTTTGGTAAGCACCATTCAGTTGAAAATTCAACTATAATTAAGGTCCTCCAGAAGTCCTTTTCCTCTTCCTCTTTATGTCTTTGGTTGTGTGTGTGTGTGTGTGTGTGTGTGTGTGTGCGCACGCGCATGCGCGTGCAGTTTAGAGTTTAGTACAGTGAGCATTTTCTCATGTCAGTAAAACTTCAAAACTGACTTTTCTTTCTTGCCTTTTTGTGTGTGTGTGTGTGTGTGTGTGTGTGTGTGTGTGAGATACTTGGGATTGAACCTAGGACCAGTTCTGTGCTACATCCCCAGCCCTTTTTTATTTATTTTGAGACACAATCTCATTAAGTTGTAGCTGAAAGTTGTGATCCTCCTGCCCCAGCCTCCCAGAGTGCTGAGATTACAGGCATATACCACCACACCCAGCCAAAACTGATTTCTCATAGCTCTATAGTCTTGCATCATATGACTTTACTGTCATGGGCTTTACCATTCCCCTGGTGTATGTCCCCGTTTTCAGCCTGCCGTTTTCCTACAAGTCCTGGGTAGCATAATTTCTAGGAGTTAGAGGGCTTTGTCAGGATCGCTCTTTAGTGTACCTTTCTGAATAAGCGGATCTGTCTGTGTCCAGCCCTGTGATTGCTGCACAGTTTTCAGACAATCTGATTCGGCCATTCCTCATCCACATCATGTCTGTGCCTGCCCTTGTGACTCATCTCAGTGCAGTGACCCCTGAGGTAAGTGGAATTTGTGAATTTTCCAAAAAATCCAAATCAGTTTTTGGGTTTTTTTCTCCTCAGAATTTAAAAGATAAAATGATTTCTCTGCTGACTCTCACTCCTTCTCCTGCTTTTCTTCTAAGCCAGGAGCCCCTGTGGGCATGCTTGTGTTAGCAGCCCAAAGAAGCAGGTTCTCATTTTTGTCCTTTTCCTCCTTGGTGCTTGGTAGCATGTACAACATAACTAGGGGGTGATCTGTAAGCTCTCAAGTTCATGCCACAGTGGGAAATTCTTCTTGTCAGTTTCCACCTTAACAGTCTCCCATTGTCTCACTGCAGCGTCTCACTGTTTTAGAGTCTCATGACATGCTTCGTAAATTCATCATGTTTTTAAGAGATGAAGATCGATGTCTTGACATATGTGAAAATTTAGAAGGATGCCATACGCTCTGTGTAATGGGTGAGTATCAGTGGCTGGAATTTGATTCTGGCCAGCAGAGGAAGCTCAAATCTTTTTGCTTTTCACCTGCTTAGATTATGCATTGTTTTTAGTAAGAGTTTGAAGTGCTTACCATGAAAACATGTATCCAGACAGCTAAAATAAACATGTAAAATCAAAAATTACATGGAAATGATTCTAGAAAGCTAGGTAAGTGACTCTAGATGGGCATTTGATTTCAACTTTTGGACTTCTGGCATCCAAGGGAAAAATGAAAGGGTGAGTTGCCGGATAATTTATATTTCAGGAGAGAAGAAAGGGGACCCTTCCGTGGAACTCAGATGAGAGCAGCACCTGCTTTACCTGTTTCACAATGTTATTGTTGACGAAGGAAGGGTTTATGGGTAGAATTATTTAGAAAACAGTGCAGATGCATAAGTCTCATTGCCTAATGAGAAAAAGCTCAGATGGAAAAAGGTATTGTGGCTAAATTGTAAAGGGAGTATCTGACCAAGAGCCTTCACCCAAGGCAAAGATCTTCAGCGAACACTGAAGAATAGTGATTTCCCAAGAAATTAAGTTATTGTCATGTCTTATATCACTTTTCATTTTTATACTAATATATTAAAGTGTTAAACTAAGTAAATATCACCATATCTTTGTGAGTCTGACATTTTATGTGTTTTTTTAATACATAATTCTCATAGAGAGTGGGGATCACTATTCCAGTCTTGCAGATAAGGAAACAGATTCGAGAGATAGGTTGAGAGCCATGCCGCTCATCTACCGCAGTGCTAGGACTTAAAGTTAGGTTGGCTTCTTTCTTATTCCTGCCCCATACTCTGGTCTCCAGCACTGGCAGGTGCCCCTCACTTGGACTCTCCTCCTGCACATACTCTGGCAGCCTAAACCACAGAGAGCAAGGCCCCACCTTCTCTCTTTACAGGCAACATCCTGCAGTTGGGCTCCCTCAGCCCCCAAGTGTTAGAGGAGGAGACAGATGGGTTTGTGAGCTTGCTCACCCAGATGCTGTGCTACTGTCAGAAGTATGTGTCCCAGAAGAAATCCAACCTGACCCACTGGCACCCTGTCCTCGGCTGGTTCTCCCAATCTGTGGATTATGGGTGAGCACTGCTGCCTGTCTGTCTCCCTACCACTTCCCTTTCTTCCTTCCAGCTTTTGTTATTTTGTTTCTTAGAACAAAAATAGTGTGTATTCATTGTACAAAATAGAAATAAGACCGAAAAACAATAAAAACCATTCTTCCATCTTTTTGAATGTTGATACTCTTAGAAAAGTGAGCATAAGATTTTGCATTTTACGGAGTACTATTCAGCCATAAAGAAGGATAAACTGGAGACTTATAAGTAGATGGATACAACTTGAGACCATACTCATTAGTGAAATAAATAAGACACACATGTGTAAACATCATATTGTCTCAGTGTGAGAAGCTGAAAGAATATATGTATATGTGTGCATATATGTATATAAAAAAATAGTTATAATTATATTGTTGATATCTCTGAGTTCACTGAAGAGAAAGATTTGTGCCAGTATTATTCCAACAATTGAATGCAGATGTCTTGTGCTCTGGGTGAATGATTTGGGGATGACAATGCACAATGTATGTACCATTGTTGCCCCCGATTGACATGTTTTGAAATTTTGTTTTAGTTTTGTTTTGTTTCATTTTGTTTTTTCCCTTTTCTCCTTGAAATAAAATGGATTTGGGGGAAAAAAGAGCTTGCAATAAAAAAAAATAGATTTTGTAGTTTATTCTTTTCATTATTAAGTTATAAACCTCACCTATCGTCATTTTTTTCTTCAGTGTCCCTTTCATCAATTTTCACCCTATTTTGGAGATGTTGAAATGAGACAAATAATTCAAAGGGATTCAGAGTTACCCTAGATCATTTTCAAGAAGTGGAATATAAACTTTAAACATTTTAATTGAGAACTCAAAAGTGTTAGAACCCCTAGCATGGAAAGTTATGGACCAAGTAAGGCAACATCACAAATATGAGATGAGTGTGCCGGACTGAGATGAGGCTAAGGTCACTAACATCTAGCTCTGCTTCAGTCAGGTGTCTGCTAGGGTGTGGGTTCCCTAGCAGGTGCTAGAGATCAGAGAAGAAAATCCCTAGATTTGTTCCCTTTTCCTTGTACCTAAGTGACATCCTTGAGTCCTATTTTAAAAGACTGTTGCTAGGACAACCCACCCAGCATGATGTCCCCACCCATGATGTGTGCTTGGAGTCCAGAGGGGTATTGGGGGACAGGGTGGGACAACACAGCCCCTTCATAGACGGTAGGGTCTCAGCTCCCTGCCTGTTCCCTGGGTGTCTTTGGACAACTTGCTTCACCTCAGCTTTCTCATCTGAACGAGAGACCGTCATCAGAGTGCCTCCGGAAGGGTCCAATGAGACCTTGAAAGGGCCTGCTGCTAGCCCTAGTGTGTGTTCTGTAGGTGGAAGCTATTGCCATCTTGACAGTGTACCGAGAGCCAGTTTAGGATCTGAGCAATGGAGGGATGACAGCAGGTTCCAGGAATGAGAGTGGTGCTGGGGCACAGCCTAGAGGGGAGAGAAACACTGCCCCAGAGGCAAGGAAATGCTGAGGATGCATTGAGTCCGCTAGATCTGGGCCCACAGCTGCCGGTTAACCAGAAGGCAGGCAGCACAGCCAGCATGAGGAAGCAATAGGGAGCTGTCCCCAAGATGTTTGTGACACATGGAATTTTTGGGCCTAGGAGAACCGGTAACACTCATGGCAGCTCAGGAAGTTTGGGTGCAGTGATGGACAGATAGTGATTCAATACCTTCAGTATCCCCAGCCCTCAGTGACAATTTATTGGTTCCATTTCTTATTATCTTCTCTGCTGTCCTGAGTGCAAGACCGGAGCTGTACCTCTGTTTTGGTTACTTTTCTTCGTTGTTGAGACAAACACCTAACACCCAAAATTAGGGAAGAAAAGGTTTATTTAGCTCACAGTTTCTGGAGATTTCAGTCCATAATCAGCTGGCTCCATGGAAGAATGGCATGGCACTGGGGCAACACTTCAAGGCAGCAGCCAGAGCAAAAGAGAAAAGGCTACCCTAGCCGGGCGTGGTGGCTCACACCTGTAATCTCAGCACTCAGGAGGCTGAGACAGGCGAATCGTTGTGAGACCAGCCTGGGCTACAAAGTGGGCTCAAGGCCAGCCTGAACAGCATAGTGAGACCCTGTCTCAAAAACAGGGCTGGGGATCTAGCTCAGCGGTCTAAGCGCCTGCCTGGCAAGCACAAGGGCATGAGTTCAATCCCCGGTGCTGCAAAAAAAAAAAAAAAAAGCTACCCTTAAATTGTACACAGGCCACCCCGCCTCCCAGGGTGGGTGCAGCACTCACAAAATGTCCTTGCCCTCCTTTGCACAGGATGAGGATATTTACAAAGTAAGAACCCTGGCTCCCTGCTGAGTCTCTCAGTTAAACTTTTAAACTTCTCAAGTTGACACAATGTATTAACCATAAGAACCTCCAAGTGGAAGGCCCACTGGGAAGTGGAGTAGACTGTCCCTAGTCAGGCGGTGATGCAGCTGACATGCCTATCTCCTGCTCTCTCCTAGCCTCAACGAGTCAATGTACTTGATCACCAAACAGCTGCAGTTCCTGTGGGGAGTGCCTCTCATCCGCATCTTCTTCAGTGACATCCTGAGCAAGAAGCTGCTGGAGCATCAGGAGCCAGCACCCACGCAGCCGGCATCCCCGCAGAATGTGCTGCCGGTGAAAAGTGAGTGACCGAGCCAGCCTGCCAGGGCTCCGCTGTGCCGAAGGCAGCTCCTGGCTCTTCCGTGTGGATGTTCTACTGTCTGCCATGTCTGCCACGCTCTAACTTTTCCCACATAGACTTTGAGGCTTCTTCAGTGAAGTCTCTGTTTAACAAAACAGCGAGGCCAGGGAGATGCAAATCCGTGATCGTGTAGAACATCCACAGGTGCCTGTTCCTTAAGGGCCACTGCATCTGAGCTTAGTTTGGCCATGAGCTTTGTAATAGCCAAAATGAGAAGGGTTATATGGACCCTTTCTCATTACCAGAAAAAAAGAAGACCTGTTTCTTAGGGGATATGGTACTTTGCTAAGTTTTAATCATAAAGTGAATCCCACATGGGGCTTCTCATAAAAAAGCTACTGAGCCACAGAGCAGGCCAGCTCCTCAGCAGCACCCCTCCTGCAGGTCAGAAGGGAATACCATGGAAAGGTTTCTTGTTACCCACTTTGATCAAACTTAAGGAAATTCAAGCCAGGCATGACGGCACACACCTATAATCCAAGCATTCTGGGAGGCTGAGGCAGGAGGATCACAAGTTCAACCCCAGCCTGGGTGACTTAGCAAGACACTGTGTCAAAAATACAGAATGAGAAAGGGCTGGGAATATAGCTCAGTGTGAAGGCCCTGGATTCAATCCCTAGTACAGAAAGAGAGAAAGAGCAGGCAGGCAGGTGGAAGGGCCGAAAGGAGAGACAGACAGACAGGGAAATGCCAGGAATATGTAATCAGTGAAATATTCCACCTGCAGCAGGTTTTCAGTTTCAGGGTGGGTTTTCTTTTGCAGCTCATAGGTTGCATAACTGTCTTCTAGCTAACCATGAGTATGGGCTCACCAGATATAACTTCAGCAGGATGTAGATTTGAAGGCTTCAGACAAAAGTAGTGTGTTCAGAAACAAATGTTAGACCTTGAAGGTGTTACATTTCACTTCCCTCCAAAAGCAGAGAAAATTGAGACTGTGTCTTTTCCTCTAACATTGTCCCCTAAATTTTTACTTTTGCGAAATCTGAAATTAGCTGGTGTAGTAGAAGAATCACATGTCAAAGATCAGTATGCTGGCTTGTTCTGAGAGATTTTCTGATATTCTGAAGAGGTTGTTTATACCAGAAAACCCCATTATTAGTGTTTCTCTAATTTATCCCAAAGAAATGTCTTTTTTTTATTTTTATTTTTTTGGTTCTTTTGAGAAGATCTCGCTGTGCAGTTCCGGCTGATCTTGAACTCACTATGTAGCCCAGGTTGGCCTTGAACTCGTGGTGACCCTCCTGTCTCATCCTCTTGAATGCTGGGATTATACCATGCCCTGTCCCTAAAGAAATGTCTTGAGTCCAAGCAGCAGCCCCACTGGCTGGCCCTGTCTGTGAATGTGGACTTCTGCTGAAATGGTCTTCCTTGACCTGGCGGGACCTGGCAGATGGCTGAACTTCCGCTGGCATTTCTTTTTTCCTCCCTGCCAGGTCTCCTCAAGCGTGCATTTCAGAAGTCTGCATCGGTTCGGAATATTCTCAGGCCTGTCGGGGGGAAGCGCGTTGACTCTGCAGAGGTCCAGAAGGTTTGCAACATCTGTGTCCTCTACCAGACCTCGCTGACAACTCTGACCCAGATCCGCCTGCAGATACTTACAGGTTTGGCCTCCCAAAGCTGTAGTGCCCATGTTTCAAATTTGAGAGACTTTTTCTTAGCAAAACTCGACCTTTTATTTTCCTGTGGTTTCCTTGACTTGCTTAGAAAGTTGATTTTGAAGGAGGGCGGTTTTTTATTATTCTTTTTAAGAGATCGGTAGACTTCCTTTAAGTAGCTGAAGCCATTCAGTGCTCATTCAGAGCACATCTATTTTGTTCCTTGCCTGGCTCTTGTTTTATTCATAAGGACAACTTTTAAAAAGTTATTCTTTCTGAGTAGAAAACTAGAAAAGATAGGGAGGCAAAAGCAAAATAACCCCACCACTCTTGATGCCACAACCCACACCTGTTCCTAAGCACATTACACACGTAATATAAATATATTTAGACTGACATACACCATTTTATCCTCCTTTTCCATTGATCACTTTATAATTATTTTATTATGTCGGCAATCCTTCAGAAACCTCATTTTTATTGGCTGCATTGTGTCTCATTTCATGGATGTGCTAAACATTTTCCTTTTTAACTGAGCAGGGAAGAAAGTCCCTCCTATGAGCACAAAATTGGACATTGAGGGATTTTGAATTGCAGTGCAGGAGTCATTGGTATGAATTGATATTATGAGTACAAAAGATCCTTGAAAACTGAAAGCCAGTCACTACATAACGAGAGAACTTCTGCGTTGTACATTTTTTAAAATCCTAAAATACTGCTTCTTCTGCCTTTCATACTTACTCGTTCTTCAAATACTTATAAAGTACCTGTGCTTACAAAGCACTGAGGATTCAGAGGTGAACAAGCTAAGTCAGGTCTCTGCCCCCAAGAAGATTATATTCTAGTAGTGGGGAGATACCAACGTGTAAGTAAAGAGTAGATCACCTAAAACAATGGACACCTTGAGAAACTGAAAATAAGGAGAGTCAGTGTTGGCATAGACTAGAGCAGGGTTTCTCAGGCTTCGGCAGTGTTGGCCTTTTGGGCCAATGATTCTTTGTTGTAGGGGGCTGTCTTGTGCAGTGTAGGATATTTACCGGTCCCTGGCCCAGTCATACCTTCCACCCAAGTTGTGATGGCCAAACACATTTCCATGAATGGCCAGTTGCCCGCTGAGGGAGATTTGGCAGAATCATCCTGGTTGAGACTCATTGGCCTAGTGATAGTGATGGAGATGGAAATGGAGAGGTTTCAAGTGTGTTTTATAGGTACAATCTCTGGCCTTACTGGTAGATTAGATTTGGGGGCATAATGACTAAAGTTTTCAAAAGTGATGCTTAGTTTTTGGCCCAAACTCCTGTGTGGATGGTGGTGCTATTTGCTAAGCTGAGGAAGCGCATTTGGGGACATGACTTGCAGGGACTTGAGAGTTGGATTAGGCTGTGACAGGTGTAGGCAGAAGTATCCAGAAACCTTTGAGTTTACTGGCAGGGTAGTAGCAGAGAAATGGAGTGTAAGTCCTGAGACAGGTTCCCAAAAGCGAGACAGGAGGAAAGGGAGGACACCTTGCCAGATGCTTCTCAGCACCTGAAGGTTTATCAGCATCTTGGCTCAGAGGAGTTTGAGGTTATCACCTGTGTCTGGTTTGCAAGATGAGCTTACATCTAATTTCATTTTCCCAAGTAAAAGAATCCAAAAATAAGGTTTTTGGCCTTATGAAAAAGTGTGAAAGTACACACTTTTACAAATAAAAGAATAGTCTAAAATGTGTATATGATATTCACTCTGTTAGTTTAGCTATGTACAACTTAAGTTATGATAGAAAATAGTATACTTGTTTAAAAATAGTATGCCTTTACTCTCACATTTTGCTCATGCTCCACATGTGCCCTGGTGGCACTGGAGCTCTTCTGGTCCTCTGTCATCTCTCTCCAGGGCCCTGCATGCCCGCTTTGTCTCTGTTGAGCCAGTGTTTATGGCTGTGACTACTTCCGTCTGTACCATGGGTAGCATATAATATGAGGACAGTTGCTTGTCTTCTTTATGATCCCCACAATGTAACTACTGTTTCTTTTTTTAACTTATATTAAATTATAAGGTTTTTGTAGTCTTTGATGTGTATAGTACAACATGGGCTACCTAAAAACTATGAGCTGAGTGCCTTATATCCACCAATCTAGTAAAGAAACTTTTATATTTTGAAGGCGTCTTTATAATCACATCTTCCTCCCTTGAAAGGGTGAGGTCAAACTTTTAGGAGTAATAAATAACTCAGTGGATGCTACATTTCTTGGACCCTTTTACAATTCCTTTAGTTCAACTCTAAGTATCCATAAGTAGCTTTGAATTCTCCACACACCTCCTCCAGATTATTGTATCTTCTCCAAACAGTTCTTCTTTCACAACTAAATAATTCAGTGAACTCTATAAAATGAGAAGGCTCAAATAGAGGGAACTACTTGTATTTGAAGCATATATTTGCAAATATTATAAGGACTCAAATAGAAGTGACTGTTCTTCTGAGAAACATGACCCTGCCAAATGTTCAGCAACACATGGAATTTCAGATCCAGACTTTCTAAGTCACTATGTATCTGCATTGTTCAACTTAAAATATACCAGTGGTGTCCCTCACATATCCGAGGCCTTGTAGCCATCAGAAAGCTGACATGAAATGTTCTCTGCTTTGCTTTTTGCTTCCCCGAGGTTAGTCTTATGTAATATGTCAGACTATCTCTGCTACAGTCATTCATTGCTTTCTCATTTTTAATACAAAATAATAGAAGTGGTTGAGAAGAGAACTTTGCTGAGTGAGGGTGAGCCTGCAAGCTGGTTTAAGGCAGGAATTAGCCCATAAGTCAAAGCTGTCTCACTTCTTATTTTTGTGAATAAACTTTTATTAGAGCACAACCCAATCCATTCGTTTTCCTCATGTGTACGCTGCTTTTGTGCTGCGGTGACAGCGCTAAGCAGTTGTGACTGTTAAACTAAACTTGGCTTGAAGATGCCTCCGTACTCTTGTGTCGTTCCCTAAGGAACCGGAACCAAACCCTAACTTAGCAGTCCATTGCCTTAAACAGCGGACCACCTTATCCCGCCCAAACCCTAAGTATGTAAATTAGCTGAAAGCCTGACTTCAGAGAGTACTTTGGTAACAAATAGTTGAGTCTAAGCCAATCATAGCAGCAGTTTTTGATCAACCACACGCTGCCAGTTTACCACAACATGTTCAAATAAGGAAAATGCTGACTTACGATAAACGCTGTCCGCCCACTTTCAGAGCAGAACTCTGAATCTCACAATGTGTCAGCCATCCTTTGTTCAGTTAATCCTACTAAATTCAATTTACCTCAAATTTTTATTTTGGTAACAGTATCCATCTGGCCCACAAAGCCTACCCCTCTCCAGAAAAACGCTGATCCCTGTTAAAACATAATTACTAACTCACACTGATCTGGTTCTTTTCCTGGCTGTGACATTTATTGGCTGTGTGGTCTTGGGCAAATCATTTAGCTGCTCTGTACTTCACTTTCCTCCCTTATAAAATGGAGACGGCATTGTGCTGGGCAGTGTGCTGCACACCTGTAATCCCAGCAGCTTGGGAGGCCAGCACAGGAGGATCACAAGCTCAAGGCCAGCCTGGCCAACTTAGTGAACCCCTATTTCAAAATAAAAAGTTAAATTCCCGCCCCAGGTTCAATTCCCAGGATTGGAGGAAAACAATGGAATAACATTGGGTTTCACAAGCAAAAAGGAGGCGACGCATGCCAAATATCTAACCTGGTGTCTGACACACTATGAGCACCTATTGAACATTAGCTGTTGTTATCATTGTGATTCTCAGGGTGATAATGCTTTTCCTAATTGCACCTTCTGCTCGTGCACATTACATAATCAGTAATGGATTTAAGTGTTTTGTTTTCCCAATGCAAAAGAAAAATAGCAGATGAGATGGAACTCCCAGCTGAAGCTTGGGTTTCTCTGTCCTTTTCCAGGTCTCACCTACCTTGATGACCTGCTGCCCAAACTGTGGGCATTCATCTGTGAGCTGGGGCCCCATGGAGGGCTGAAGCTCTTCTTGGAATGCCTGAACAATGACACCGAAGAATCCAAGCAGCTCTTGGCCATGCTGATGCTGTTCTGTGACTGTTCGCGGCACCTCATCACGTAGGTTGACTGCTGTGGGGCTCAATACCTTTCTTAGAATCAGAGCGATCAAACTAGTGTCAGGAAGCAAGTAATGGCTGACAATCACCATGTATATTAGGACCTGTGTAACAGGGTCATTAGAAGAACTAGACAAGAGGCAGACAGGGTGGCACCTGCCTATAATCCAGCTACTTGGGAGGATAAGTAGGATCATCTGAGCTCATGAGTTCCAGACCAGCCTGGGCAAAATGGTGAAGCCCTTTTCTCAGGGGTCTCAGAAAAGAAAGAAAGAGATAGATAGATAACAAGAAAACATTTACAAAGCAGGTGACAGGTACTAGGTGTTCAGGAACGGTCCCCAGTCATCGGGACAGCTGGGTCAGTACCACTGAGTGTGGCATTTGGAAATGAGTTCAAATCATAGCTCAGCCATTGATTCACTGTGCTGGGTGAATCACTGAAAAATTCCAGGGTCAGAGAGCAAGGGTCTAAAACCTGGCTCAGCCATTTACTGTGATGCCCTGGGCAAGGGGTGAAGGGATTCCACCCTGCTCTGAGACTGTTTCCTCATCTACAAATGGGAGTAACAACAGCTCCTACTTTTAGGCATGTGGTAAAGATTAAAAGAGATCATTAATGCCAAGAGCTTAGCACAACCCTGGCACACAGGAAGAGTTTGTTCAGTGTTGGCTGTTACTGTTATTGTCAAGCTGACCTTAGGCAAGTTGCTTAACCATTCTGAGCCTCAGTTTGCTTGTTAGTAGAATGGAGGTAGATTACCAACATAATAAAGAGTAAGTGAGAAAGGAATGTCAGCTGCTTAGTAAAGTGTCAGGCAAACATTGAGACGTTAACAAATTGTTCCTAAACTAACATATTCACTTATATACTTGGTGGTAAGTCCACCTTTTCCCAAAAGAGTGGTGAAGAATTATAAGATAGAATGCACCTCAGGCAATTACACGCAGGCTCTGAAACCTTAGCAGGAAGGGATTAGGGTCATGGAAGTGGCAGGTGGAGTGAGCATTGGGAAGGAAGTGAGCAGGCAGAGGTGAGAGCAGAGTCTGTAGCAGCTCGAATACAACCAGTAGTTGCTGAGTCAAAGTGAGTCAAATTCTAAAGTGTGTTGAGTAGTTTTAGTAAATTTTCAGTTAGAGCTGTCTCACCTGTTCGTTCATTCCTGTCTTCTTTCAGACATCTCTTCACCCACAAATGCTTATTAGGTACCGCAGTGTCTGTCCCAGATGTGGGCTAAGGCTCCACAGCTTTCTTAGTAAGCATGGACTCAGGCAGGGGCCCTTCCTATTCGGGCAGCAGTGAGGCATGGATGCAAGTGTAAAACAAGAAAGGGTCACAGATCCTTACGAGTAAGAAAAACACAAGTGTAGAGGGGTTTTTTCTTAATTTTTTAAAATCTTTACTGCAGACATCTTCAGATAAATAGAAAATAAAATAATGAACTTTCACGTGCCATCACCAGTTCAGCAGTTTTGCTTCACTGAAGCCCCATATGCTCTCCTGTCCCAGATTTCTCTGAAGCAAATCTTAAGATAGTATTTTACCTGAAGTGTCTGAAAATAGAGCTTGCTTCTAAACACTATTTTGCCTGAGAAAACAGTCAGATCTCATATTATTTTCCACCTCTCAGTAAGAAATTCTGAATAATTTTCTGATTTAGGATCCTTGATGACATTGAAGTTTATGAAGAACAAATTTCATTCAAACTGGAAGAGCTGGTCACCATATCCTCTTTTCTGAATTCTTTCGTGTTTAAGATGATCTGGGATGGAATCGTAGGTAAGGTAAAGATGTCTACCCTTTTCACTGATGCTAACCCCAGGGAGGCCAAAGGGTCTGTAATATCAACTGGTTGTTAGCTTTATCATCTACCAGCTAATAGAAAATGTACATTTATTCTGTGCAGAATGGCTGGAAGTTTTACTTCTTCATTCCCTCTGATCTCTTAGGACTGTAGTGTTACTACAGAAGTCTCATGTCTTACTCTCCCAGGCATTCTTCAGGACTTGCATGTGTGTGTCAAAGCTTATTCATGATACTCAGTGGCACAAGCACCTGCCTGGCAAGTGCAAGGTCATGAGTTTGATCCCTGGTACCAAAAAAAAAAGCTAATTCATGATGATTCCCTTTGCCCTGACTCTCCTTTTGATTACTGATACTGACCTTCACGAGCATAGAATGTGTGCCAGTTCACAACTCAGGTGAGAGTCCACCTCGTGAAGTGTTTCCAGTTGTTCAGTGGTGAGCTCCTTAGAGTTAAAGAACTTTTGGCTGTCGTACCATAGTAAGCAGCATGAGTGATTGTCTGAGACACACCAGGCCCTGAAGATGTTTAGTACATTCCCAGGGGGCCTTTGAATCCCTTCAGTTCCACAGAAATTTCGAAGCCAGAGTTAAGATTTGCTAAGGGCCTCAGGAGACAAAGACTGTCCTCCTACCCCTCCACCTCTCACCCTTCTCGACAAATGGGACTGTCCTGTTTGTTTGCTCCATAGAGAATGCCAAGGGTGAGACCTTGGAGCTGTTCCAGTCCGTCCATGGGTGGCTGATGGTGCTGTATGAGCGGGACTGCCGAAGGCGCTTCGCCCCTGAGGACCACTGGCTGCGAAAGTAAGCATCAGGGTAGGGAGAGGCAGCTGGGGATCCTGTCTTGGCCCGTGGTAAAAGGCCTTTCCCCCCTCCACCCTGTCCATCCATTTGCAGTGACACACCTGTAAGAATGCAGCATCTAGCACCCTTCTAATACACCAGTATGATTAGAGTTAACTGAGGGCAACAAAGCAGGACCACTCTCAGTAGCAGTCTCTTATCCAGACTGAGAAGAGAAGGTCTTTCAGTTGACCTGAGCCATGGGGTATGACAATTACATGGCAGTTTTTATCAACAGAATGATCAGAGTCAAAATTGCTTTCAGGTTTTTGTTGTTGTTGTTGTTGTTGGAGTTCCTCTGACAATCTCTAAGCAAACTTAAAAGCATGCCACGCTGGCCATGGTGGTACATGCCTGTCATCCCAGCACTCTGCGGATCCCATGTTCAAGCAACAGAACACCTTCATGAGATCCTGTCTCCAGATTTTAATTTTAAAGAAGTTGGGGAAGTAACTCAGCTCAAAGGCCCTGGGTTCAATTGCATGTACCACCACCCCCCCGAACAACAAAAAAAATGTATCAGCATTGCTGTCGTGCTATGTCAACTGTCACATAACCTTTGGAACTCTGGCACCAGAGCAGAGTCTTGCAAATGCTGTAAATAGCCAGTTGGCCCTAGGTGCTGCAGACCAGTCTGTGTCGCAGCTGCTCCCTCTGCTGCTGCAGCAGGAGTGACGACAGCTGTGGACCGTGCCTGTGTGAATGAACGGGTGTGGCTGGGTTCCCATAGAATTCCCAAAGGCGGGATTTAACCCTCTAGAGTGATTTTTCTGTTTTAATAATTAGTAACCCATATCTTTCTTTTTAAGGGATCTCAAACCTAGTGTTCTCTTCCAAGAACTTGACAAGGACCGAAAACGCGCCCAGTTGATCCTGCAGTACATCCCTCATGTCATTCCTCACAAAAACGTGAGTGGCACTCAGAGCTGGGCTCCTAGTGTGTTCTTCTACTCCACATGGTTCTTGAGCTCTCGTCCTTGTGCTTGTAGTTAGAAATGAGCGTATGACATCACTTACTCTGCAAGCACAATGGTGAGCTGTCTTAGCCTGGAAGGTTGCACTGGGTGCTGGGCCTGCAGAGATGGAGAAGGCAGTGTGAATTCAGGTGCAGCGGGACATGTGCTGAGGGAGCCCCACTGGGAGTAGGGGAAACAGGTCTGGAGACGGCGCCACAAGCAAAAGTACACAGCCTTAAAGGCCAAGGCTGAGAGAGGAGGGAGACATACCATGTGGTTGGAAAGGGTATTACAGGGGGGAGTCAGATGGAGCGGAGGAAGTTTGTAGAACTACAGCAAGAAGTGCCTTAGAAACCAAGGCTCGCAGCTTAGATGTTAACCAAAGCCATTGCCAGATGTTAAGCATAGGAGGCTCCTGGTCAGAGCTATACCTTTTTTTTCTCCTCAGTACTAAGAATTGAACCCAGGGCCTCACACATGCTAGCCAGATGCTGGGTCTCAGCCCAGGCTGACTTTGAACTTGGGCTCTTCCTACCTTAATCTCTCAGGTAGGTGGGATTATAGGCGTGAGCCACCACATCCAACTCAGGGCTGTACTTTAGCAAGATCATTCTGGCCACAGTTCGGAAGACTGGCTGGCCTGCACTGGGGTGGGACTGGTGGAGTAGAACAATGATTAAGTCAAAAGACATTTAAGGAGCTAGCGCCTAAGGCCTGGGCGACTGACATTCAGAGAGCCAGGAAGGGGAATGGAGGCAGTTCCTGAATTGCTGCCTGCAGTTGGGAACACTATATCCCTGAGGTAGAAACAAAGATGGGCTGGTCCTGGACGTGTGGTAAGTTCGGCTTTGAGTGGGTAGGCTGCGAGATGACTGTGGTTCCTGGTGGCTCTAGGCTTAGGAGAAAAGCTGGGGCTGCAGAGAGACTGCATGTGGGCAGCTTCCCGCTCTCCCGTCTGCGCTTAGCAACATGGGGGAGGGAATCGGACCTTAGAAGAGGACTAGGCCCCACAGGATATATCGCTTGAAAGGCTGATAAGAGGAGAGGAGGAGGAATCCAGGGAAGGAGGGAGACCAGCGAAGTGTTGTGCCAGTCCCCAGGGGATGAGAGACTTGGGAGGAGTCAGCTGCTGTGGCAAGAGTGTGCAGAAGGTGCAGGAAAGTATTGTTCCCCTCCCGGGTGCAGCGGGCACTCTAGCACTGCCTGCTGGCTGCCACAACCACATTGTGCCCTCTCAGGAGAGCCTCCCGAGAGCCTAGCGGTATCTTTTCTTGCCTGTCCTTTTTTTTTTCTTTTTCTTTTTTCCCACCAAAATAGTTTTTGAAAAGAGCATAAATCCCATTTTTGTAAATTAAATTTCACTTCTCATAGGTACTTAATACTCACTACTCCCTGAGTTTTAACTTTCATTTTGGTATTTAGAGTTGCTAATCATTCCCCACAAACAGTCATATGCAAATGATGCAGCTGTTTAAGTTTTTACTGCCCTGGACAGACTCCAGAATGAGGGGTCCTACTGGTAATTGCTTAGTGAAACATGCCTCTTCAAGGGAGCCCCACACACGTAACACCCCTGACTCTGCCTCCGGTAGGAAACACACAGCTTTGCAAAGCAGGCTGTCTCCTGCTGCGCTCTTCCAAAGACAGAATGTGCTTCCTCGTCTTAAGCTCGTCTCATTCTCTGTAACTTCTGCCCTTGGTCCCTGAACAGCCAGCCCTTAAGTATCTCCTGAGGTTCACAAACAACTCCCATTTCCCTTCTGAGTCAGCTGGTTTCCAAGTGTAGCAGTTTTTGTTTCTCAGCTATTGCTCATTTGAAGTAGTCTCCAGCTCCTGGTCTCCCAGCCTGCCTCTGGTTTAGTGGTGTCTGATTTAAAATGTGGCGCCCCATCCAGGACCTGCGTTTCCATGAATTAAGCCTTTGACGTTAACATTCCCACACGCATAGTCAAATCTCTACCCTGTACGTGTGCGGTTCACAGACAGTGATATGGGGGTTGCCAAAGGGTATTTATGTCTTTGAGAGGAACAGTATGCACTACCAGTTCAAGGTAGTTTGTGGTTTTCATATTTATTTGCACTATCTGTGAGGCCATATGCTAAATCTTTTTTTTTTCCTTTTGGGAATTTTGCTTATGATTACCATCAAGGCCATTTGCCATTGGCTTTTCAAATCCCCTCACTTGAGGAAACAAAGTCCTCCCTCATCTCCTGGCCCTGTCCTGCTACCCGTGATTGCACAGCAGTCCACAGGAGCCCCTGCTGTCTCTCTTCCCTCAGGGGTGGGAGGTTGCAGCTGATCTGAGAGATCTGTAGTCTTTCTTACATATTGTTAAGGGGTAACACCTGACCCACTGCCGCCACAGGGTTGACTTGGGCTTTGCTGAAGTGCACAGGATGGTAACAAGATCTCACTCTCATCCATTACCATTGTGCCACCTGCCCTAACTGCTGAGCCCTTTCCTTGTCCTTGACCTTACTCCAGTGGGTGATTGATAATGCCTTTCTTATTCTCAATATTTTTTAAAGCCTCAACTCTTAAGTCGCTCATACACACAGCACTTCATTCTCTGTGCTCGCTACCTGTTTGTATTCCAACTGTGACTTGAGGTCTTTGTCTCTGGTTTAAGCCCAGAAGACCTATCTGGTGTGGGGTGGGCAGGCTGTGGCGTGTGGTGTCTGTCAGCGGACATGGATCTGGTCCCCTTTCTCACTAGCTGGGTGACTTTGGGTGAGTTGGGGTGTCTCATCTGAAGAGTGAGGATAATGATCCTTAGCCTGATGTCTGCTGGGTGGCTGAGATTTCCTGGCCCTTCAAGGCTGAGTGAGCTTCCTTTGTAGCTTCTTCCACATCCTGTAGAAATCCAGAGCCTCTAGGCTTTCTGTGATTCCTGGCAGGCTGGGTCTGCCATGCTCCTGCAGTTGCTTCTGCGTAACTGCCCCTGCACACAGTGGATCAGCTGGATATGGCTCTCATCTTCCACTTCATGCTCCACAAAATGGCTCCCGTCATTTTATTTATTTTTTTTTTTAAGAGCAGAGTATATTTATTGGGAGAAAGAAAGAAAGCTTCTGTCAGAGGGACAGAAGGGATCCCAAGTGGGTTGCCCGCTCCCATTATTTTAGTGATCATGCTAAAGATTTGGGGTCACTGGAAGTAGTTTGGACACATACTTAAATACCTGTGCAGCTCCCGTGTCCTAGAAGGGAGAGGTGGGAGTGTTCTTCGGCTGCATCGTCAGTCCTCCTCGTGGGATCCTCAGTCCCTCTCCCTTCTGGGTGGCCCCGGCATCCTCAGAGCTTGTGATACTATTCAGAGGTCCTCAGTCCTTGTTTCTAAATTTATAGTGCCTCGTTGAACACTAGTCCCTCCACCAAATGCCTTGGCCCTCCCCTTCTTAGAAGCCATTGACAGTTATTTCCTAATCACATTTTCTTTATAGAGTTAATATAAGGACTGAGTAAGCATATACAACTCTTCCCCCTCCATAGTGAATCCTATTACTATTGTTTTTATTACCATTTTTACTGTTCCTGTGTTTACTAGAGCTCTGGACTTTCAGGGAAGATTCCCATTTAAAAAAAAAAAAAAAGAAAAGAAAAGCAGCCAAGGCTGGCGTATACATTCACTCAGCTGACTTCGTTCTCCAGCCTGGGATGATACAAAGGGCCGTATTTTTTTGAAGGGGTGCCTTCCTAGCCACCATGGAGTGGGCCTGTAGTTCTGCACCTCAAGAGGCTGGGGCGGAAGGATTGTTGTAGCCCTGGAGTTGGAGGCCAGCTGGGTCAACATAGCGAGACCGCATCTCTTAAAAAACTAGAAAGTCGCCGGGCCTGGTGACGCACGCCTGTAATCCCAACACTCGGGAGGCTGAGGCAGGAGGATCGTTGCAAGTTCAAGACCAGCCTAGGCTACAAAGTGAGCTCAAGGCCAATCTGAACAGCATAGCGAGAACCTGTCTCAAAAAGACAAGGGCCAGGAATTTAGCTCAGTGGCCTAAGCGCCTGCCTGGCAAGTGTGAGGTCCTGAGTTTGGTCCCCAGTGCCGCAAAAAAAAAAAAGAAAGAAAGTAAAGGCCTTATCAGAATCTTAAGGCTAAGGGCAGGCTGGTCTATCCGAGTCTTAATTGAGAAATATTACTAGTGGAACAGGTGTACTTGGGGTACAGAGGAGGCAGACAGCAAGGCCAGGAACTTTTATACTGTGGGATAATCTTTTCATTTCTACAGTAGGAAAAATTATCTGAATTGTTTCTGTGTTTTAAATTCATAGTATTGATTTCCTCTAAAGCAGGCACAGCTTGCTCTGCCACCTAGTTTCCGTGATGGGTAATTTACTGCATGAGGAGAATGATTTTCTCCCGGAGCCCTTCTTGGGCACTGCCTTCATCTTGACCGCTTTTTCTAGAGCACTACTCCCTTGGCATGAGTTCATCTGGATTTCTAATTTCCAAAAGTGCTCTTGAGAATGTTTAATATTCTCGAAAGACTCTGTGACCAACAGCACATATCGAGGCATCCTATTCTGGTTGCATCTCATACAACATAAATTTCAGTAGTTCTACAGAGTCGTTTTTATGGCAGTGTCATTTGTTGACCCTGTTTCTGTCGTGTTTCCCCCAACCCTTGCTCATTTCAGAGAGTTCTCCTATTCCGAAACATGGTTACTAAGGAAAAGGAAACCCTGGGACTTGTGGAGACCAGCTCCGCCTCACCTCACGTCACTCACATTACTATACGACGGTCCCGGATGTTGGAGGTGAGTGGCGATGAAGCCTGCAGAAGCTGATTGCAAAGAACTGTGCTGTGGCACATCAGCTCCACAGCGGTTGGTCTGTTGCCTCTGAACTGTTCTCATCATGCATTGACCTCATTACCCTGACACAGACCACCTACCCTGTAGACTACTCTGAATAGTCTGCTTGGTTAATGTGCCCTTAGTGCTGGGGGACTGCCATGTCTTCTTTTTCTCCTGTTGGTCCCTGGACTGGAGCATCAGACTCCTCATGCCTCTTCGAAATGAGGCTAGGAAGTCAACTGCAGTGGTTGCAGTGCTGTTTCCAGGTCTGTATAAACTTCATTGTCCCAGCAGGCACTTTACCCAGATGCCTGCCTGAGAAGGTGGTACAAGTGGAATGGGGTGTTTTGCTGGCTGAGCCATGCAGAGATAAGTTTATCACAGAGCTGGCGGGTCTTTGTACATGGAAATTTAAGAGATACCAGAAAAGTTGCTGACGGAAGCCAAACCCAGTGTCTCAAGTCACTAGTACATGGCAACTTCAAGTAAGGTAGAAATACAGTGGTGCCTTGGTTCACAAATGCTTTTGTGTGCAAACAATTTAGCTTGCAAACAGAAACATTTGGCAAATTTTTTTTGTTTTTTGGGAACTTTGCATCAGGTGACAAACATGACCGCAGCCATCTTTTTTGCACAAACATGAACGTGGCTGTTTTCCCCAGAATCATGGAAAAAATTAAGTTGTGAAACAAAGTACCACTGTAATTGCCCTGTCCTCAGATACCTACCTCTGTGTGTTACAAAGCTGTAGTACTGTTTATTATGAGGCGAGTGGCAAGGCTTGTGCGAGCCTCTCATGAGGTGTGCTCTGCCAAGATAGGACTTTTTATACCTGACAACAGTCTGCTGGAACACTGTCACAGTAAAATGGGTGTCCCTTACAACAGCTGTCCCAAACATGCTACAGCCTTCCCTGAGTTAGATAGTGCACAACCTACCCATTTGTGCTGATCCTGTCAGCAATGCCATTGATGTTTGAACTGCAAGTCTGCAATCCCAGGAGAGGCTTGGCTTGATTAATTTGCCTTGTTTGCTCTTTAGACCTGGTATCCCACTCTGACCACAGTTCCTCATTTGCATGTTCTGTTAGTGTAAGATAAACAAGGGACCCATGGCAGCACAGGGCCACATAGCCATCCACCAGCATATGGCAACAAACGGCAGCCCTTCATCTCTCCACAATGCAGCCACACCACACTTGTGTTGCTTCTTACCTGAGAGCTTGCTTTAGTTCCCCTGACCTCTGGTGATTGACACCAGGAGCTGTTGGAAAAGACAGTATGTATTAAACAGTGAATGTCTTGACCTTCTTAAAGGTAGAGATAAGTCAGGCGTGGTGGTGCAGGACTGTAGTCATAGCACTTGGAAGGCTGAGGCAGGGAATCATGAGGCCAGCCTGAGCTACGTACTGAATTTGAGGCCAGCCTGGACTACATAGCAAGACAAAAATAAATAGATAAATAACTTAAAATAGGGATAAGGGCACTCAAGTGCTGTGAAGTAATTAATTTTGTAACGCACCTAGAAGGTCAGATCATTCCCACTGAATTCAACCTGCGGGACACTGGTTTGCAACCTCTGCTTTTATTCAAAGAAAGAAGCAGCCTCGTGTTGTAAAACTCCTTTTTCTGCCACTTCCTTCCTCAAACTCGGATGCAGCTCCCCTGTGTCCCACCACCCATCACACGCCCTCAGATATAGATAGCATCTCCCACAGAAGAGTATAGTGTAGCCTGCAGTGTCTCCTGGGAACTGTGGGATCACTTAGCTCCCTCCTCAAGCGGCATCGCTAATAGGAAATCACTCAGCAGCCCAGTTCTGGGCTGACCCTTTAAGACAAAACCCACTCCTCAGAGATACAAGGGAAGAATGTCTCTCTTAGGTTTTAGGCAAAATCCTTTTCTTCTTTTCTTACTGTGAGAGCATAGCACATATTTTGTCATGAGATTGAGTGAAGAAGGGAAGAGGGGCATTAATTTAGTGATCTGGTAGTTTGGCTATTAGAATGACAGCCAGTGGCCTTTGCTTGATCTGAACACAAGGGGGCATCAAAAACTTGATATCAGTTGTCCTGGCCTTTTTTTTTTTTTTTTTTTATTACCCCTTCAGTACTAGGAAATGAACCCAGTGCCTTCTCACTGAGCTACATCCCATGCATCTCAGTCTTTTTTATTTTTTGAGACAGGATCTCCCAGGGTGAATTCAAATTTATGATCCTCTTGCCTCAGCCTCTCAAGTGCTGGGACTCTATGCATGAGCCAGCATCCCCAGCCTGTCCCGAGCTTTTATTCTGCCTCCTGGTTCATGGCCAACATGAAAAGCTGTGCTTCTAAGAGCTCACAGGTGTTGGTCCAGGTCTGGCAGGAAAGCTCTCTCTTGAACAGTGAACAGAGGCTGGGGCTGTGGTCCTTCAGAACTGGAAGGAGCCTGCAACATACTCTTATCCATTGCCCCTTACTCTGTCAAAGGCAGAGCTGAGGACAGAGAAATTTAGATTCTCAGTCAGGGTCCCTCAGGTACCAGTGACAGAGCCAGGCCTCCCTTTCCTGACTCAGTATCCTCTGTGTTGCGTATCAAGATGCAGTAGAGAGAGAAACACTGGGCTCGCACTTGCCTTCCAAGAGGCACATGTATAATCCTCGCAAGGCCACTCCTGCTCCCAAAGGCAGGAAATATATCAGAAGATAGGTGGCAAATTCCTCTCTACAACTTTCCGAAGAGGCTGGTATGGGCCAGATCAAGCAAGACTGAGATCTGAATTCCACAAACATTCCTTGAATGCAGCCTTGTGCTAAGTGCTTGCCATGTGTCAGCCCCTTTAATCTCCCTGGCTGCACGCTTCTCTGCTGAGGAGATTTTGGTTGGGAGGTGTGACTTGACAGCAGAGTAATGAAATCTGCACGCACTCAGGAACACATTGGAATCCTCCGCCCACCTCAACATGATGCCAACAAAATGACCTTCAGTGAGCCTACAGCTGCTTGCTAACATCCTGTTTCTCCATTTTTTCCATCTTGATGGTTCTCAGACTTGTGCATAAAAAGTACTTTCCACGTCCGCATGCACGAAACCATGTTCCTGTTCCTCCTGGTAATAATGTAGGGACTTTAGAGGTTATTTCTCCTTAGCTCACCAACTTGGGAGCTTAATCCCTGATAAGATTAACAAGAGCACTTTGGATCACTGACAAAGCATGGCAGGAAAAGAGCAAAGGTCCCTCAAAACACATCCCAGACTAGTACATTGCTCATTTGCCTTGTAACAGGGTGACCAGACTGGCAGATGGGTGGATGCTAAGAGACAGTCTATATAAAGTTAGCAAAACATATGATAGCACAGCAGTTGTGCCTAAAATGAAAAATGTGGTCTCAGAGACACATTAAGGTTGACTTGTAATTCCCTATAAAATATTATTTAAAGATATCAGTTTCACTGTGGTGATAGGGCTTCTCATGTTGTCACAGGGCTCCTCCCTGGACTCTGACTTGTTCACTGATTTTTGTAATCACTGCTCTCAAATAAAAACCTCAACACCCCACGTACCAGTAATACATTGGTTGACAGAGTCAGAAGCCAGGAAGCCCTCAACAGATTAGAGTCAAGAGACACACTCTAAAGTTTAGTAGGAGAATTCTAAACTTGTATCCTGGGGGTGTGTGTGTTGAGTTTTAGAAAGGGAAGCTACACTGATCAAAACTAGAGCCGTGTATGTGCTAAGCATGCCCCCAGCATGCTAAGTCTGAGCAAATGGCCACAAGCTGGAGGTGTACTGAGGCTTCGCCTGCCCCCTGCTCTTGCCCTCACCAGGCGCAGTGTTGTTCCTGTAACCTGGGCTCTCCGCTTTGCCCCTTGACCTATGCTATCCATCTGTTTCTACCTCCAGTAGAGCCGTGTTGCTCCCTGCCTGAGTTCTTACAACCCTTCTGCCACTTGCCCTCGGGATAGAACTTTGATTCCTCAGCAAGACTCTCAGAGTCCTGTAGCTCTCAAGAAGCTAAGGAGTGGGGAATACTTGCATTTTTCATTTCATAGTGTTCCATACATTTGACTTTTTCCCCATGAGCTAAAACATATTCTTAGAATTCCAAGAAGGGGAGCTGTGTCTTTTCTTGGGGTTTTTTTTTTTTTTCCATCTTTTGTCTGATAGCCGAGAGCTTGTCATGGCTCATTTTGTCTGATTCTCTGTCTGGCAACTCTGCATCCTCTTGAGGCCAGTCTCCTCCTGCCAGAGAGCAAGGCCATCACATCCCTGAGATGAATCTTTCCTTTTAATAGGCTCTCATTTAAAAGCAAGTGAGAACCGCTGTCTCTGCTGTGTGCCCACATGTCCTGGCTTGCACATTTGGTTATTGCACTGGGAAAGCTTCCCACGGGGGCGGAGGGGGGTCCTTGGTGAGGGAGCCCTGAATTATACACAAGGCCATGGTTCCTAATAGGCTGTAATTCTGCCCTCGCCAGGACGGCTATGAGCAGCTGCGGCAGCTGTCCCAGCACGCCATGAAGGGTGTGATCCGGGTGAAGTTCGTCAATGACCTTGGGGTGGATGAGGCTGGGATCGATCAGGACGGCGTGTTCAAGGAGTTCTTGGAAGAGATCATCAAGAGGGTGTTCGATCCAGCACTCAATCTGTTCAAGGTGGCCCAGGGGGTGTGAGTGGGCTCAGTGGTGGCAGAACACGAGGCGTCAGAGAAGTGAGGACAAAGCATGTAACTTCCGTCTCCCCCTGTCCTTTTACTTGGCAGACAACCAGTGGGGATGAGCGGCTCTACCCCTCTCCCACATCCTACATTCATGAGAATTACCTGCAGCTCTTCGAGTTTGTGGGGAAGATGCTGGGAAAGGCTGTGTATGAGGTAGGCACACCGGGGAACAAGGAACAGAAGTGTGAAATGGAACGTGAGCAGCACTGCTGACGCTGTGTGTGTTTATGGGATCAAGCTCAGCTGTGTAAATAGCTTGACATTAGGGTAAATCAAGGTGAGGGGCAGGAACCAACATTTGTTGATAAAATTGCTAGGCGCTTTGCTTATATCATCTCAGTTAATCCTCTGGACAGTTCTATGATGTGCGACTGTATTCTTTTAAGAGTGAGAGGATTAAAGCTGTGAGAACTCACTTTTCCAGAGCCTTCTTCTAGTTAAGTGGTACAAGCAGAATTCCAACCCAGTGCAGCCAGAGTCCTCAGCCAGCCCTCACCTGAGGAGGGAGGAGTGATGTGGCAGAGCCACATCGCTGTGTGGAAGCTTGCTCCTCATTTAGGACAGTTGTGTAGGCTTTAGTAGTAGATATTTTTTGCTTTGGTTGGTTGGTTTTTGCAGTTCTGGGGATGCAAGCCAGGGCCTCACTCACATATGCTAAGCACGGATCTACCACTGTTTTTGAATCTTTCATTATTTGAGTGAGTACTTCAGAGTGAGCTGGGGCTCCTGGGAGTTGCCTACAGACTGGAACAACAAGGTTAGAGATGGGCCGCAGCAGCTGGTCCAGAGCATCCGCTACCTGGCTAGCCATGTGACCATGTGCATTCAAGTGGCTTTACCTTAGTAAAGTGGGGATAATAAAGGTGTGTAGCTAGGTTGGTGTCAGTGGCAAGTGTGGTGATACGTGTAAACCCCTCCCTCAGTGCCAGGTACATGGTCATCCCAGGTCAGAAGATACTGTCCTCCGTGTCATGGAGAGGAGCTCAGATTCTGCTCATGAGGTGAACAGTGTATAGGTGAGGCCACTGCTCCTGAGCCCTGTCATGGGCAGCCAGGTCAGGACAGGCAGGACTCTAGATGGTAAATGACCTGCCTTGGGAGTCCTGCCCCAAGGCACAGGTGATTCTCACCACAGATGCTGAGCTGGGGGCCTTCCCAGGGCCCAGGCTGCAGAGCTCCTGGTGCAGTACAGTGGAAGTGGGCTGCCTAAACCCTACAATCCCTAGTGTAGCCAGGATGCCTTCCACAGGGAAAGAGCCGGAGCCGAGGGAAGATGGCCCGCCTTGGGCTCAGCCGCTGTGGATAGGTCGTTGTTCTCTTCTTGGAAGCCTCTGCATGGCCTCAGGCCCCAGCCATGATGAAATCAGGTGCCCGATCTTGATTTCACAAATGTCCCTCAGTCCTTCTTTCGCCCTGTGTTACTTGGGCAGCCTCAGTTTATTCTGTTCCTTTAATTCCTCATCTGCGGAATGTAAACAGGTTTTCAGCTGATTCCCATTTTTAGAAAAAGAAAAACTAGGGCTAGGAATGTAATTCAGTGGTGGAGCACTTGCCTAGCAGGTACAAGGCCCTGGGCTCGACCTTTACTACCAAAAATCACCAACATACCTGATGCCGTTTTCCCTTTAAGCATGTAGCTCTGATGGGCCAGCTGAGAAATGCGGCCTGGTGCTTTTCTGCATGGACTTCCACCTCCCAGGCCTTGCCTCTGTCTGCCTGCCTTCCTTACCTCGACCAGTCCTAGGACTGACGAGAACAGTGAGGACGTACTGGCTCTGTGTTCACACCTTTAACCTCATGGTCCTCTTTGGCGCCATCATCACGGAGTTGTTTGAGTAACGCTTCCGTCTAACTCTGCAGAGGCACCTTTCCCCGCCCTTCCAGCTGCTGCCACAGTTCAGTCTATCTGTGTTTCTTGCAGCCATGGTGCTCAGCTGCCTGCCTTGTCCCTGTCTCCGTCTCCCCTACTGCACTCACCACATAGAGTGCAAAGCTGTCACTTCCCTACTTAGAGCGCTTGGGATGGAGTGCACACTGCAGCCCGCTTGTTACCTCTGGTCTCATGACTCGCCTCCCCCACCCCCACCTAACAGTGACCAGATGACCTGAGCTGCACCCTTGTAGCACACCTGTGCCCCTCCAGTCCTCCCTTAGGTGACTCTTCCTCCTGGAAGTTGCCTGCCAGCCTCCAGGTGAGAGCCCATCTCTTCTCTCTGCCTGTGCCCATGACACGTGTCCCCACATGAGAGCCTAACGGGTCAGTGCTGTGCTTCTGCGTTCCTATAACTGAGAAATTCGTGCTGTCCGCATTTACAATGGGAATGCCCTCAGCACTAGCCTGGCGACAGTAGTCAAGCTGGGGTCTCGTTCCCAGACTGTGTGGCTCCAAAGCCTGTGCCCCTGTGCTCTACAGGCAGAGATCAGTGGGTTTGTTAAATAATGAGCAGTAGGGCTCTCCGGACCAAAGACTTAGGAGGGACCTAGAGATGCCAGTGCATGTTCAGGGCCACCCCTACAGCTTAAGCGTCCCTGACCTGATCACTCAGCCAGAATCCTGAGCCATGGAAAACTTGTCTGTTCCCTCAGGGAATTGTGGTGGATGTGCCCTTCGCCTCCTTCTTCCTCAGCCAGCTGCTTGGACACCACCACAGCATCTTCTACAGCTCCGTGGATGAGCTTCCTTCTCTGGACTCAGAGTTCTATAAAAACCTTACCTCCATCAAGGTTAGTGTGGAATGGTGATTAACTAAGCCAGGTACTAGTGTGAACTCACAACTAAGCCAGGGCTTAGCTGGGCTCAGCTTTACCCTGTCTTCGTGTCCTAAAACAAGATCTGCTGTAATTGAGGCAGTCCCCACGTCCCTTCTGAACACTCCCTCCCGGGGGGAGACCACAGCCTCCTCCCTCGGGGTGATGAGCAGCCTTCTCAGCTTCAGCTGTGGGAGGCTTGGTTGTGAACACCGCCACAGCAGCACCTCGAGGAAGGAAGAGTTAACTCTGCAAGGATGTAGCACTCCTTGGCCCCAACATTGCCCACTCTCTGTTACCTTAGCGCTATGACGGGGACATCGCTGACCTGGGCCTGACGCTGTCCTACGATGAGGATGTCATGGGTCAGGTAGGTTGGCCTTCCTGGCCGAACTCCTTCCTGGGCTTCCAAGACTCACCTCAAGAGAGCCACAAGCTGAGGATCTGCCTGTCAGTCTTCTGCTCTCCTGCTCCCCACCTCTTCCTATCAGCCCGGCCTTTGCCTCCCGCTTGGAGAGCCCCCCTTAAGACCTACTTGGTTCATACTGTACCTTAGGATCTTCTCATGAAAGCTGATCCCCCATTTGTAACACTTTTCATTTCTGTAGTGAAGCTTAGCCATTACAAATAGAGAATCACGGCCGAGTGGGGACAGCCCACCTGGAAAGAATGCCTCAGACAAAGGCCAGAGTCTTTGATGAGAGGAACTAGTATATGAAGGCACGGATGGGAGCCCTGAGGGTCCCAGCGTCCTGAAAGTCACCCAGCCCTAGCACTTGAGGGCCCTAGAAGCCCGTAAGGGGAAGTGAAGTACAGGTGTGGTAGCTTCAAGCTTCCCCGGCTTGGCTGACCACAGACTTTCAAAGAAAGAAAGAATACCCTTTCTCCACTCAGCAGTGTTCCAGGTGTTCCCTGGAATCATCTGTTGGAAGCAGCAGCCTGGATGAAATATCTGACACAACAATTCGACTATAATGTGAGCAAAAAGATGAAAATGAAAAACCCCATAATGCCAGTGCCCAGAGGGGCCCCTATTGTCTGTTGTCTCTGTCCTTCAGGCTCTTTCCCAGAAATGCGTGTGTAATTTTATCTTGCAGAAATGATACCAGACCATACATGCTATTATATAGTCTTCTTTTTCACCTGTTCAATAAGATACACTTTCATCATATTTTTTACTAGCTGCACAATATTGTCATGTGTAGCTGTACCAACATTTATTCAGCCTCCTGCTGTGGTCCTAAATGCCAACCAACACAGTTCCCTCTGTGACATTCTGGAGCCTTGGCACAAATGTTTGAACAAGAATCACATAAGAAGAAATCTTTCATACTGATCATGCAGGATCTGCTCATTGATGGTTTTAACCCTGACGATTTATGAAAAATGATCTCAAGAACAAGCCATCTTAACTGCATCATTATCATGGACGTTTACATCAGGCCCTGTTCTTCAGGAAGCTTTATTTCCCCATTAGAATTCTCGCTAGTAATTACTCCCCATCTTCTCCCCCAGCTTGTTTGCCATGAACTGATTCCTGGAGGGAAGACCATTCCTGTTACAAATGAAAATAAGTGAGTACAGCAATTAGATTTTTAAGGTCACCACTTGAAAAGACTTCATTGTGGCTCTCCAGGCTTATGTTGAGAATTTATTAAGACAGATTGAAATAGAACGAGGCCATAAATATCATAATGGAATTTACTGGTTACAGTTCATAGGCCAGAATTGTATTAAATTCGATTTGCAAAATAAGACTTGATGATTTATTTTTTTGCAGTAGCACTTGTAAGGTCAGAGGCACACAGGCCACAGTGATCTTAGGAATGAAATGACGGCTCTGTATGCAGACAGATGGGTTCTGAGCTGATCAGGCACTGTTCTGAACCCAGAGGGCATCAAGGCAGAGACACCTTTGAGGAGCAGCTCACTTTAAAATGATGACCTGTGGCAATTGTAGAAAACACTGTTCTCAAGAAACTCAGCGATGAATTCAGCTCAGCAGACGCAGACTTAGACATAAGAAACCAGAGGAGATGCTGAAACCCGCAGCTATTGTCACTGATAGCACACTTCTAGGAATCTTTCATAAATGTCAACCCTTATGGTCTGAAGAAACAAAACCCCTTGATGCTCTGTCTCCAGCCAGCCCTGCACGTGTCCGATTAAAACGGGTGAAAATCCTGGCATGAGGAGTAGACCTTGGCCCTCTTGTCAATCTGTCAGTGTTCTGGCGCCAGGTGCAGCTGGGCATTTGAACTGGTAATCTGAGCATCAGTCTCTTCAGTGACAGGTGAGGGCTCGTCCCACCTGGCGAGCCGTCTGGATCAGATGCATGCGACAGTCCAGTGGAACATCCTGTTCCTGCTGGATTGGGTAGTTTGATCAGTCTGTATGCTTGAGTTCTATTTCCACTGTCACAACAGTCAGAAGAACAGTCGTTTTCATCGTGGTTGGAGTACACCAGCTTTGCCCCTTGGCCATGGGGCATTAGTTTGAAGCCTACAGCAAAGAGTACAGGTTACAGGGGCTGCTAGGGGAGGGGAGAAGATCCAGACTTGGGCATGGAGAGAGTGGGTTATATTCTGGCCCTGCCCACCTGCGACCCATAGCTGTTCCTTCGTAGGTCTGCGTGCAAGAGAAGCTGTAAAACAGCTTCCAGGATGTCTGGCTGAAAAGAGGGGCATATAAATGAGAGCCATGGTCACACATCATCAGATATGTGACATGTCCTGTAGATCCTGCTACCCCCAGGGAAGCCACCTTTTCCTAGAGCTATAGCACAGAGGTGACGGTAAGAACCTTATAAGGTGTGTAAATAACAGCCGGAGAAACTGGGTCACTGCTGTGTTGGTGTGAGATCCCTGTCCTGCCTTGAAACCAGACGTGAGAACTCATTTCACAAACTCCTGTGTTCTAAGCCTAGCACCACGGTGTAAGGGCGAGGGTAGTCTGAACCTCAGGCTGACTGAAAAGGCTTGGCAGTGCCTGTGCCTCTTCCTCAGGGTGATACCTGATCTCACATTGCAAGGGTGTTAGCACTTTCCATTCTCCCTCCTTATGTCTCTCTTGGTAAAGTGAAGGTGAATATACTGCTACAGAGAGTACTTGGGAAGAGCAGCAATAATAGAAAAACTCATATTTATAAGTGTTTGAAGGTACAGGATTGCCACTGGGATAGTTTTAAAAATAGGAATATTTTCAAGTTAAGTAGGTTAAGACCTGCCTGAGCATTATGGGGAAAAATTTACTTGGACTACACTTATTTGGACTTTATGAGAGTTCTACTTGCACTGAGCTCAAGTCCTTTACTCCCTGAGCAAATGGCTTACTAAGAAATCAGCAGGGTAGCTAGCTTGTTAGAGTGTATTTAACCTGGACATAAGTCAGCTGCACGTACAGAAAACATTCAGCAGGTCTACCTCTTCACACCTTTAGCAAGATCCGGACTAAAGTTTCAATATGAAAAAGTCTTCCTCTACTTTAAAGCTTGTTGGTGTACTAAATATCATAATCAGTTGTGTCCAGAACAATGAGATATTAAAAAAGAATTTTGAATACACCCTTTGTGCTAAGAAGGGCCCTCTTTCTACCTCTGAGAATGACTCACTTCAATTCCCAATGTAAGGGAGAGTCATTCTCAGTATAACGTGTAGGGTTTTGGGGACAAGTAAACAAGACATTGTTACCGATGAATACCTGAGTCCTGCCTAGTGGCAAGCAGTGACAAGAGCACTGTCAGCCATCATCATCATTGTTCTAGTGACATGCTTTGGTACTGTGTGTGTTTTATAAAGTGGCTGAGAAATGAGTAGACTCATCTTTCAACCCATTGGTAACAATAGCCTGACTCATCCTCTTTCATTTCCATTATTTTCTCTTCCCTGTTAACAGAATTAGCTACATCCACCTGATGGCACATTTTCGAATGCACACTCAAATAAAAAGCCAGACAGCTGCCCTCATTAGTGGATTCCGTTCCATCATCAAACCAGAGTGGATCCGAATGTTCTCAGCCCCTGAGCTGCAACGTCTCATCTCTGGTGACAACGCCGAGATTGATCTGGACGATTTAAAGTGAGGGGCGGTGAGGAGGGAAGGGTGAAACTCTTAGGTGTCCTAAAAAGCGAACTCCTTTGCCGGGTTCCTTTTGCAGAGTTGTTCCAAGAGCCCCTCACCAAATCTCCTCCTTCATCATCTGGCTGGGGTGCTGTGGGGTAAAAACTCACCCCTTGTCTGCCTGGCAACTGACAAGTGGAAGGACTGGGGTCTCACTAAAGCTCTAGCAAATGGTGGTTCAGGTTGGCATCTGCTTGGGAACAGCAGGACCAGCTTTCAGACCCTGCCCATTTAGCTTCCAGGATGATGAGGTTATTAAGACATGAACTTGTGGCATTATGAGATGTTAATAGTATTAGCCAGTGCTGTCTGGCCTGCGCCACTTGTCTGAGTTACCCTGCCTGCCTGCCTGTGTTCACAAGTGCCCTTCAGTATGCTGCTAAGCCCCTGTCTGGGTTGTTTTCAGGAAGCACACGGTGTACTATGGTGGCTTTCACGGGAGTCACAGAGTCATCATCTGGCTCTGGGATATTCTGGCCTCCGACTTTACGCCTGATGAGAGAGCCATGTTTCTGAAGGTATTTTGTGACGTAGATGGGTGTTTTGGGGTGCATGGTAGTCTAATATACCTAGAAGACCTGTTAATATAATAATTTGCACTGGTAAGAATGTAGTTATCAAGAAAGCCTCATCATCGGTACGTCCTCTCCTGTAGGCCAAGTAGGCAACGCGACTGAGCCTGCTGCCTGTCGCTTACTGCACACAGGCATACCCACGTACCCGCTTTGCTCAGTAGTGGAAGATATGGATAACACACCCTCCCACACACACACACACACACACACGTGGTATCCCAATAAAGCACACACAGTTGCTTCGGCCGATGTTATTGTATATTTCTGCAAACAGTTGCTGACATGAACCAGTTCCCTGTTCTGGTGTCTGTGAAGTTCTGAATATTTCAGATATTCCTCCCAGTGCTACTGCACTGTCTCTTAACAGTCAACAGCAGCAAAATGTTAGTATTGTGCAGGACACCGGGTGACACACCCACACATGTGTGTGTGTATGTGTGTATTTTTATAAAAATGGAATCATCATTTAGATCACTTTGACATTATTGTGCTTTGCCATGTTCTGGGAGTAAATTTAGTACCCTGAACTATTTCGTTAGGCCTGTGGGTTTCTTGAACAGAACTGTGTGACCTCCAGTGTCAAGGTGATGTAGCGGTGTCTCACCAGTTGAAGTAGCAGCTGGTCTTTTTCCGCAGTTGATCTTTGAGAGGAAAGTGCATTCCCACTGAGGAGGCCTTCGCAGCAGTCCAGCAGACCCCAGCTCCCGTCATCTGGGGTCCCGGGGACTCAGCACTGGAGGCAGCTATAATCTCAGAAGTTGCTTCTGGGGGAGCTGCTCAGGCTTCCCACCAGTGTGTCTCATCTGCAGCACAGGCTCTGCTGACCTGGAAACCTCACTCTGCTTGTCCTGGGAAGAGGACAGACAGCGGTTCACAGTGATACGG
>RJWT010003716.1:0-35525 GCA_004365215.1 Cuniculus paca | reverse complement strand
AGTTGTTCTTTGTCATGGAAGTATCTTGTTTCTCCATTAATTTTGAAAGAAAGTTTTGCAGGGTACATCAGTCTGGGTTGGAAGTTGTTTTCTTTCAGGACTTACATTACTTCACTCCAGCCTCTTCTTGACTTGATGGTTTGTGTTGAGAAGTCTGCTGTGATTCTGATGGGTTTTCCTTTATAGGTGATCTGTTTCTTTTCTCTAGCAGCTTTTAATATTCTGTTCTTGAGTTGAATTTCTTGGATCTTGATTATTATATGCCTGGGTGTAGATTTGTTTTGGTTATGGCTAGCTGGAGTTCTATATGCCTCACTTATTTGAATGTCATATTCTTTTCTTATGCTTGGGAAGTTTTCGTGAATTATATCTGTAAATAAGGTCCTGATGTCATTTGTCTTGACACCTGCTTCTTCACTCACATTTTTAATTCTTAAATTCTGCATCTTTGAGTTGTCCACCAGCTGTTGAATTGTTACTTCCTGAAACCTTGTTATTTTTAAGAGATCTTTCCTTTCACAATCATAGGCTGCAATCCTGTCTTCAAGCTTTGAAAGTCTTTCTTTAGTTTCCTTCATGTCAACATGCCAGCCATCGAATGAATTTTTAATTTTCTGGATATCTCTTTGAATCTGTTTCATACATTCTAAATCTCTCTTACGCTGTTCATTCATGGTTTCCCTCATTTTCCTATGCCCCTATATTTTTTTATCTGTGTCTTCTTTAGAGATGCTTAGTATTTCTTTTATTATGGTTTTCATTTCTTCTTTTACCTGGGATAGAATTTCTGTTCTAATTTCTCTTATAGATTCATGAAGTTGTTTCTTCACTTCAGTTGGCATCACTTCAGACATTTCAGGTGTGCAATTCTGAATCTCCATGTTTTCCTCTCCTGGACTTGCGCTGCTTGGGTTGGACACCAGAGATTGCCCTCTCCCTCTTCATCTTGGCATATTCTTGATTTCTTCCACCCCGGAGTAGTGTGGTCCCAGGCACCCCAGCACTGGCCACAACTTCTCTGAAGCTAGACTGTTTGTGTTTTCTGGCCAGTGCTCGCTGCGTATATCTGACGCTGGGCGTCTATGTCTCTGAACTGAGCTGGGCACCAAGCCATCCGGGGTTTGCACAGGAGTAGACCTGGTCAGACCCTGCGAATCTAAGCTGTTTAGGAACCTATGCGGTATTGCCTGAAACGCACACGGGAGCAGATCTCTGACCAATCAGGTTCTGCAGGCCCGCCCACAACCTGGAGCTCCCAAATGACTGGTTTTTCTGGCTTCCTTTCCCAGCAACTTCTGAGGGTCTGCCCACAACCTGGCGCTGACGCCAGAAGCGGTTAGCAGTCTTGGCCCCAAGCTTAACCTGCCCAACTCCAAAATGGTGCCTGGCTGATCACTGTCTCCCATGGGGCAGGGGGGTGGAATTCCAAGCACTCATCAGCAGCCAGAGCAGATCTCCGCGTCTGCCACTCTCCTTCACCCAGGCGCCTGTCCGCCTGTCCGCAGAGACCTCTGGGGTCGACCGCCGCTTTGAGCATTACCGCAACCGCAACTGCGCTTCTCCAGGCTCAGCGGCTCTTCTGGCAGGGTGAATCTGGCTCCAGGCTGAGGTGCTGCCAGTTACCACCTTCTTCTTCGTTTAAATTCTTTTTATTCTCTTTATAGGCTTTAATTCATATTTTAGATCCTTCCTTGGTCCAGGGGACCCACTTCCTTCCTTCTTGTCCTCTCCATGATGTTGTATTCCAGCATCTGAACTATTTCTCTCAGAGAGACTGTTTACTCTGCTGCTTACTGTTCTGCCATCTTGTCTTTTTTCCAATATTAATTCTTTAAATGTTTATTACAAGTCATATTTGAAGTCATCAGGTTCTGAGCTTTTATTTGTTGGGAGGTTTTTGATTCCTGATTCAATATATTTGGTTTTGCTCTGTTCATATTTTATATTTCATGACTCATTCTTAGTAAGCTGTATGTTTGTAGTAATTTATCTATTTTCCTAGGTTATCCATTTTTTTTGGCATACAGTTATTCATTATAGTCTTTTATGATCCTTTGCACCTCTGTAGTATCTGTTGTTTATGCTTCCTTTTATAATTCTATTTGAGTCTTATATTCTTAAGTGCCTGTAAATTGAGCTTTGGGAATAGACATTAAATAATTGCACAGTCAGCTAATGATTAATTAGTCAAAATAATGATTATTACTGGAGATGTATAAAGTTGTCTCATTTAATCCTCTAACAAATAGTTCTGTTTTTAACAGAAGAAAATGAAAACATAGAAGGTTCAACAACTGCTTTTGTGATGAGTTTAGCCTTGTTTAGACTTTTTCCATTCTAGCAGCATTCTCTGAGAGGTCTCAAACTGCATGATCTTGAGGAGTTCAAAACTTGTCTCAGCATTTTCACCTATTTATACCTTAAAGAAATGTTTTCTGAGAACTTACCGTGTGTCAGCCTCTACACCAAATCTTAAGAAAGAGGTGGAATTTGCCACCTAATGAAGGCATTACTTAAGCTGTACTCACAAAAGTATGCAATTATAAGTTCAATAAGAGTGACTAAAATATTATATGGTTTTATCACAGCATTTAATAGAGATACCTGCTTTGATCTATGGAGTGCATGAAGACACCTGTGAAGAGGTGATGGGTATGTTGAGATCTAAATGATTAGTAGAAGTTAACTTGGTAGATGGAATAATGAGAAGAGGAGATTCTAAACAATAGAATCAGAGTCTAAATTTTTTTTAAAAAGTGATGAAGTTTAAGTCAGTAAATAAAGCAGTGTGGCTAAAACTTAAAGAATGAAGATGAATAACACAAAGATACAGATTAGGTAGGAGCTAGAACATATAGATATTTCAAAGATTTTTATTTTCATCAAAGGAATAAATAGAAATCATGAAAGAATTTTGCATAGATGGCACTAGTAGATTTGCTTACTTCAAATGTAGTATGGGTATCTTCCTGAAAGAATTAAAGCATCATACCACAGCGATACACACACACCCATGTTTTTGTGGCACAGTTTGTAATAGCTAAGTCTTGGAAACAGCCCAAATACATATCAACCAATGAATGGATAAAGAAGATGTGATATCTATCTATCTATCTATCTATCTATCTATCTATCTATCTTACTCTGCCATATCTATACTACTCTGCCATAAAGAAGATAAGCTTCAGACATTTCTAATAAATGGATGCACCTTGAGACATACCCTTTATTTATTTATTTATTTATTTTTATTTTAAAGAAAAAAACAGAAAAATCAAAAACAAAAAGCAACAACAAAAACAAATGATAAAAGCAACAACAACAAAAAACAAATAGTGATATAGGATTTCAAAGCAAGATGATAGAAATTTAACAGTGGTTGTTATATTGCATATTGTTTTCAAGATAGTTGCTCACGTTACCAGATACAGGTTTGCAAAATAGCTCAAACATTATGTGTGCTGTTCCTTTCCATGAACTAAGAGTTAGTGGTACAATTATCTTTGTGATCTTGTATATATATACTTTTTTTCTTTTCCCTTCCTTCTTGTCTTTTTTCCCTCATCCCAGTTCTCTTTCCCTTTGAGCAGTTTCTTTCCCTTTCACTATATCTATTGTAACTTTTGGATTTTATTTACTCTTTCAGTTTCTTACACTAGGAATCAATACAATGTTTACACTTGCAAGTCTGGTTTATTTCACTTATGAGTATGGTCTCAAGTTGCATTCATTTACCTATAAAAGCCTTGAGTTTATCCTTCTTTATAGCTGAGTAGTACTCCATTGTATAAAAATACCACATTTTTTTTATCCATTCCTCAGTCGATGGGCATTTGGTTACAACTCCTATGGAAAGCAGTGTGGAGATTCCTTAAAAAACTAGGATTAGAGGATTCATTCAACCCAGCTATTCCCCTTCTGGGTATTTTCCCAGAAGAATTGAAAACATACCACAGTGATGTATGTGCAGCCATGTTTATAACTGCACAATTTGTAATATTCAGATGTTGGAGATATACTCTTAAGTGAAATAAATTGGACACAAATGTTTAAGTACTGCATTGTTTCTCCCATGTGAGAAACTGAAAGTGTAAATAAGGACCAAAATATATAATAGGTACTGAGAAATGGGAAGAAAATGTTCAAATAAGGAGAACAAGGGACCAGGGGAGAGAGAAAGGAAAGAAAAGACAAGGAAAAAAGAGAAGGAAAAAATGGAAACAAAGCTTTTGTAAATAAGTAGGGGAGAGGGACTGAAAAGAGGGAAGGGCAATGGGAAAAAAAAGTCCAAGATATATATGCACAGGTACAAATTCCCTATGATAAATGTTGTCATTATGTATGTATAAAATGTACCAATAAAATTTTTTAAAAAACTGTGAAAAAAATGTAATGTGGAGTATAGCTCTTAAGGTTGGGAAATGGACAAGAGACTACAAGGGTAGTTGTAACCATAACTCAAGTGATAATTAATAACAGCATTTCCTGGACGAGAAAGTCACATACCAGAAGAGTTTAAGTCAGTGTTGGAATTCTGAAGGAAATGGTTAGTTTTGTTTAGCAAATAATATAGACATTTCCTTGCCATCATTCATGCAAATAATCTGTTTGCCTCAATATGTTCTTGTTTTGGCCAGTGTGAGCAGACTGAACATTTTAGACTCATATAACAATGATTTTGATGTCAAAAGCTGATTCATTCATCTATATTGTCCTAGTTCATGATTATCTTGATATAATATTAAGATATTTATAATACTCATAGTCATTCTCCAAATGTCTGCTATGCTAGTTCCTGCAGGACTTGAAAAGATAACTAAGACATTGTCCTTGCTTTGAAGCTAAATTATTTAGCAGTATAGACAGGATGACAGTTGAGAAAATACATGAAAAATATACAAAAGCAAATTCTATCGGTATCCCAAAAGAAGAAATGATAATGTTCTGATGAAAGATAGGGGATACCTTCAAAACAGGTATGGCATGAGAGATAGACTTGGAAGTGTGTGACAAATTTGTATCCTGGAAGAAAGACTGCCTAAGGAAGGTTTATTTTCTAGAACTAGATTTAATCTGAGGGAATGGAAAATATTAGTTACACAAAAATCTAAGAATAGTGTTTAGATTTAATAGTATTTATATTATTTTCTTTTAGAAATAAATTCTTAAACTGAAATGTTTTCACTTGGTTTACTACTTAGACCATGTTATTCACTTTTGTGACATCAATTAACATCATTTAACATGTCTTATGTGTTAACTGAAAGTGTAGCAGATATTTAATATTCTCTGAGGCCATGTTTAAAATTCTGGCATGTCAGGAATCTCTAGAAAATTGGTCTTAAAAATAACAGACTCTTAAAAATTATCTTATAAAGGATGAGTGTATGGACTCAGGTAAAGCAATATATTTTAATATGAGAATAGTAGTAAAAGGTAAGGACATTTTGCAGAGAAAATCCAGTGTTTCATTTTGATGGGAACAGAGTAAATTAGAATGATAATGGTTTGAACTTGGGCAATTGGAGTCTTACTGTTGAAGATCTTCAGAGCTGTTTAAACAAGATGACTTCTAAATTTCCTACATCTAACTAGAGAATTTGAAATAAAAATGGGATCATATATTTCAGTAAGTTTTTCTTTGCTAATATGCCTCAGTATTCAATAATCGTTATAATAAATGGTCTGGAGTCTGGTATCAGCATTTCCCACATAGTGGGATTCCTGTGTTGGATCTGTAGTTTACAATGATAGATCTACTAATGGTTTTATTGGAAGAAGAGCTTTCTTTGATAGGCAGTCATTTGGAATCCATTTTTCCTCAACTGGGAGTAATTCTCAGGCTAAATCATTGTTCTATTTATATCAGTGACCTCCTTTCCCAAGCTATATCAGCTGAGCACTAAAGAGACATCTTTAAAAGAAGTATTTGGGTCAAAAACATGAACCAAAATAAGTTTAATTAGATTTTTTTTAAAGAGTGAAAGGATATTTTTGAAATACCTTTATCAGTAAATCTTTAGTTAAAATTATTTCCATTTGAATTGTTAAGTCATTATGTACAATTCCCGTGGATATATTTAATTGAATTCAACAAACTGGATCACTGAATATCTGTGACAAATCATTGTTAGAATTTAGGGGGTGTGTGTATATGTGTGTGTGTGTGTGTGTGTGTGTGTGTGTGTGTATGAGAGAGAGAGAGAGAGAAAGAGACAGAGAGAGATACAGAGAGGCAGAGACGCATGCTCATGTTTGGGCTCAGAGTTGAGTTTAGTTCAGACAGATATGGGAATGTTTGGAAAAGCTTATTACCCCTATGAATAGAATGGAAGAGAGACTTGGAATGCATGGTAGTGGCCAGCATTCAGGGGAGGAAGTGTTTCTCTGCTTTCTAAAAGTGCTTTGGCTCTTGAGAAAAAGTGAGTATCTGGGTAAATATTGTATTGCTCTTGTATCACATATCAGAAGTCTTCAAATTTAGGGAATAATAATAAAGCACTTGGAAGTTTGTGAAAAATGCAGATAAGCTGTGTTATTCTGATTTAGTAAAGCCAGGTGGGGCCTCTGGATGGATTTTTCAAGTGTCCTCTGGCGATTCTTATGTAAGTGGTACTGAGTTCTGCATTTGAAACGATTTTGTAAGGGACATTAGACATTACTGATCCCTAAATGTAGAACTTGATGCATTTTAAAGTGTTTAGTAAAACTCTTTAAGTTTTCTGATACTGTAATATGGTCCGGGGTAAAAAGTTAAATGAATCTGTACTGGGAGTGGGGCAGCATATAGGCTTACAAAACCCCCCCCACACACACTACTCTAACCAATGTGATTTATACCATGATGGTGATAGAATTCTGCACAAGCAAGTAGAAGAAGGTTTTAGATCCTGCCTCAACCTCACAGAAGAAAAATAGAAAAGAGAAGAAAAGAAAAGAAAGAAAAGAAAAGAAAGAAAAGAAAAGAGAAAAGAAAAGAGAAAAGGTTGTAGATCCACAAATAGGGCAATAAAACTTGAAAAAAGTGAAGGCTGAGTCCTGAGTTAGAATCTATCCAGTTATTTCTAGATTATGAACCTAGCAGAATGGGGGAACTATGTTTGGGAGTGAGATTCTGTTAGGATCTAAAACCAATTCTTTTAAGTGATTTAAAACTAAAATATAGGATATAGATGAGGTGGGTACACAGCTATATGAACTTTATTTATGCTGCCTTTATTCTGGAATAACATGGAGATCTGGATCCTCATATATTGAGAAAAGATATGCCAAGGAGGTGAATTCTTTAGACTTTATAAAAGCTTCTATGTTAATATGTAGGGCATCAGTTGTACATACTATTTTTCTTAAGCCTCCTCTTATGTTCAGATATAATATCACCTTTTTCAAACATTTGCGTAAGCACTATCCTTTTCCCACTATATGCTTAGTTTAGTCATCTTTATTCTCATGCAGTGTCATGGGAGAGCAGGCGGGAGTGGCTCAAAATAAATGAGATACACTATTTTAGATGATGTCTCTTGTATTTAAAACCACATAGAAAGAAACACTGAGGTAATTATAAAGGGCCTCAGAACATAGTCGATGTTTTAAAGTTTTTTTATAGTCTGTTTAAAATATCAACTTTTTCACTCTAGTGTAACCCAAGTAAATAATCTCAAGAGTAGTTGGAATTGATAGAGAATCCTTTATATTGTCCTGCCCCTTATGAAGCAAAACCAGCTAGTTATTTTGAAGGAGATCCACTAAAATGTTCACATATAATGTATTTATTTCTGTTACACTTGCAGAGAACTGCCTTTGATCAAGGGAGAAGCCACATTACTAAGATGGGAGTGTTTCTCCAAGATTTTTAGGTTAAGATGCTGAATGTATCTGGAAAGAAAGAAAGGCATCACACAAATACATTATTTACATGTTGTAGGCATCTGCATATTTGAAAATTTCTAAGTGATTACCTATTCACTCACGTTCGTTCGTTAATGCTATTCACCAAACATTTCTGTCTCTCTCTTCTGTGCACAGGTAGTTTGCATTTTTCTGTCCCATTTACATCAGATGTGGCCATGTGACTTGCTTTGGTGAACAAATCCTGAGAACAAACTACACGTGCCATATTTAGGAGGAAGTGTACGAGTTCCTGTACAATTGTCAGAACCTCTTTTCCTCTGCCATGACAACCAGTTCCAGATGTGGATTTTTTATGAGCCTTATTCCTAGAGTGAAGAGATGTAGCACAGGGTTTCTTCCTCCACTGTTTCTGAACACTCATGAATATTTACCATAAAGGGGAAAAAACCTTTTTGCTTTAAAACACTCAGATTTGGAAGTTATCTGACTACCACAACACGATGTAGCTTAGTCTGTAAAATCAACATCTTCTAGGGATTTTTTCTTTTTGTATGTTGGATGTTTATAAATAATTGTGGGAATTTCACAACCTAACGTGTCATTGTTTTTTGATGTCTTTCTTTTTGCATGGTTTTTTGATCCTGATATTTCTGATATGTAGATGCCTTCAAATCTTTGGAAACTAAGTGCTTTAAAATGTTTACATGATTATGTATGGGTTTTAGTGTGAATTTGTTTTATGTACATTGTGCATATTTTGATTTTGTCTTTCATTTATTCATTTATTTTATAGCACATTCATCTGTTGTATCACTTGGTAACATATTGATTCATCTTCTCCATGCTACTACATTACATCTTCCTAAGAAGAAGCTGAAACATATAGCTAAATGTTATGAATTCTTGTGATGCAAATTCTAAAAAAAAATACCTTTAGTGGAACTCAATGTTTTGTGTTGAAAAAGCAATGGAAATGATGTTCAAGATGATAAGGAGGAGGATGATAAAAATTCTAAGAAGAGATCATGTTCCAGGAATTTATATGTTCAGAGTGACTACAAAGCAATTCAACTTGTGCAGATAATTTACTGCCCAGGAATTCTGATATATGAAAATCAGAAATTAATTTCAACATACCCAACTAACAGAATTTTAGATTTTAAAACTGTGTAACATTAGAAAGGAATGAAATAATTTGAAGATTAGCAGTGGACAATGTGTTATTATGGGAAAATGGTAAATAGTCAAATTTGGACCTTTATTATTTACAAGGTGACTTCTTCAGTGAGAGTTTTGTTGTTTTTTTTTGGGGGGGAGAACTATATGTTAACATTTGGAATAAAACTTTTGCCAACTTACATTACATTGTCTTTCTATTCTTGCAGCATAAATTAAGCATAATTTTATTTCCATTTTTCTGACATCAGAAAGCAAGCCTTCAGGTGAAATTTTTTAGTATTGATAAATCTGAATGTATTTAATCATTTTATGCATATTTCCTGATAATAAAGTGATGAGACTCTGTAATCAGGTTTGGTTGTAGTTTTATGAGCTTTTTAAGTATTTTCATGATATTTCTAAGCTAGTGCTCAAAGAATTTATGATAGCTTTTTTAATAACATGGTGTTACAGTGCATTCACATAAAATTTAATTACTGATATTAGATCTTAGTTGATAGAATAAAATATCAATGAATCATTGGGGCATATTTTTTCTCGTAGAAATCTACACTGCACAAAAATCTCCATGGTGCTCATGAAATAGATAGTAAAAATAAGCAAATAGTTAAAATGACTGGTATTGATATCATGGTTAACCTGATTAGTTAACTTATTTATTCATTTTTAGATACCTATTAAATAGCTGTATGCTAAGCATTGTGATTGCAAAGATGAAAAATCTATGGCAACCTAAAGTGTTCCCATCTCAGATGGGAATACTTATTTATTATTTATACATAGGTAAAGTTGATTTTGGCGTATGGCGAGTTCTATTGCAGAAAAGAAATTCTGTTGAAATAAAATAGAGAGATAAATTTTTTTATTATGGACTAATGAATGAAGCATTGAAAGCTTCACAGAAAATGTGATATTGGAATTGGGCATTTAATACAATGTTTATCACATCATTCTCATTAATAATACAACTATTGAGGATTTACCACCATATCTAGAGTAGATCATTAGAACATTTTTCTCTGAAAGTAAGTTATATCTAACTTTTATACAATGTTCTATGCTTTGGAAATTTGGGGACTTTAATCTGGGTCACATATTTTAAATATTTGACAACAGCAACAATCATTCAGGATGGATGCTGATGACAGAATTAAAACAGGATCTGGAAAGGTCCTCAAGACCTTTATTAACTCTTTATTTGTATGTTCATGGTTGGGTCCCTACAACTCAATTTATTATCTCTCAAATATGACTTATACTAGTTTCTTCTATTTAAAATAGTCTTAAAGGTAAAATGAGACATACTGTAATATATATAAAATACTTGACACAATTAATAGTATTGATCATGGATTTAAGAAATTTTAAGTATCACAATTACTAAAAAAATAAGTAGGAAGCAAATGTGACAACAAATTACAGCAAATTACACATATTGTGTGCGTGTGTGTGTGTGTACCACTTGGGAAGGTGGAAAAATTCAGAAAATCGTGCTTTCTAAAGAAGAACTATTGAAAGTTTGAAGAAGATGAGAGGGAAGCTCTTGAAAGGGTCATAATTTAGAAATTATCTGGTAAATGCTGGTGATTTTGTTTTTGTGGGGAATAATTATTTTATATTCCAGTTGTTCCTAATTTCAGTGATCATCCATGGTTATAATGAACAGCCCTGGAGTGAGATGTCAGTATTTGATTGCAGCTGTTTGTAAACTCTGCTGTGATTACACTCAGTTGTCTAATTGCCTAATTTATTGATGTTTTCCTGACATGTTTTTCAGCAACATTTGTGATTGCAGATAATTAATTATTTCTGAGTGGGCTCATTATCATATGTTTGCATTTGATTCTTCTGATTACTGCAGGTGGAAACAATAGGTGATGCATACTGCGTTGCAGCAGGACTGCACAGGAAAAGCCTCTGCCATGCCAAACCAATTGCTCTGATGGCCTTGAAGATGATGGAACTTTCAGAGGAGGTATTGACACCTGATGGAAGACCAATTCAGGTAACCTTGTCAACAATCTGGTATGCGTGATACATGCACCTCTAGCTAAAGAAGACCAGAAATTTTTTTCTGAATTCTTTTTTTTTTTTTTTTTGCATCACCAGGGATAGAACTCGCAACCTTGTGCTTGCCAGGCAGGCGCTTAGGCCACTGAGCTAAATCATCGGCACCTCTTCTGAATTCTTTTACTGTAATTTATAAATCTAGATCAGTCAGGTGCTGAAAGAGGACAAGGAGTGACTAGTAATAACTCACAGATCCAGGAAATGAAAAATGGAATAGGGTAGAAAATAGGAATAGGTATGTGGAAGTGATTTTACCATAGAGAGAAGAAAGAACTAAAGGATTAGGGCAAGGAAAATTTACTGTGAGTGACCAAGTCAATATAGTTAAGCATTGATGATGGTGAGAATAAGAGTCTGAGAGATAATCCAAAAAATAAACAAGTCGAGAGTGGTGGTGCATCCTTGTAATCCCAGCATTCAGGAGGATAAAGCAAGATCTCCACAAATTCAAGGTCAGTCTCGGCTGCCTAGTGAATTTAAGGTCAGTCTGAATTACAAAGCAAGACTCCACCTCAAAATAAAAAAAAAAAAGAAAAAAGGGAAAAGGAAAATACCCAAAAATAAGTAAGAAGCAAGGAAAAGAAGGCTCTGGACAGCTTCCTACAGGTAAGAGCACAGATATTCTATATAAAACCTAAGAACTCAGAGGTTTTTGCAAACTTTTTATGTGGCAAAGCTTGACAGCTGGAGCCCAATAACTGAGGAAATTGTAGAAACTGAAAAATCTAGCATTAGATGGGTTGTACATTTTTTGGTATCAATGGCTTTCTGCAATCTCAGTCCTACCTCTGGCAATAGTTGAGGTCATCTACCTGCATTTCTGCCAGACTCCTAGGACACATACCAGAGCCATCATTACTGCTGATGGCTTATAAACCAGAATTTATAATATATGCAGAGAATTTAAGGCAGGCCTTTTAGAACAATTCACCAACTACAGGTTAAGAAAGAAATGCAGAGGGTACAAGGGCTGAAAATATGTGTGAATTCTAGTTCTGGTATGTGGCAAATTAGATACCCCGAGTGGCATTTTTGATTACAACTATTCAAATGCTGTGTCTAAAATTTTATGAAAATATTTTTTAAAAAAACTATTAAGTACATAAGTGAACTCAGAGGAAAGGGTGAGATGTTCTAATTGCACTGTGTATAGATTTAAAAATTTAATTGGTGAATTTAACTTCGGTGCTCTGTAATCAGCAATATAGTAGGAAAATGGGAAAATTCTGTTCCTTCCTGGAAGTCGTCAGTTTCCATTATATCCTCAATGAATGTTCACAGATAAAGTGCTCTGTAAAGTGAGTGGCAAATACTAACAAGAGAACAACAACAAACAAAACAACAGCAAGAAGAAAACATGCAAAGAAGAAAAAAGTACTATGATTCGGAATCGGTAGAAACCACACATGAAGAAAAATAGATCTGTAGTGTTTTCAGATATCAAAATTATCAGATGCAGATTTAAACTGGTAATATTTAACATAGTTAAAGAAACAAAAGAGGATCTGGGAAATGTGAGGAAGGACAAAGTAAGTATGAAAAACAACCAGAGATCTTCTAAACAATCATATACTTTAAAAAAGAGATGAAAGCTCAGTAGACGAATGCAAAAGCCATTTAGACACAGATGAAGCAAGAATTCGTACACTAAAAGTTAGAACTGAAGAATTTTCAGTGATTGAGCTAGAGAACTGAAAATGGGGAAATGTGAGCACAAGAGTGTAAAACATAAGCTATGGATGTAGGATTGAGGAGTGAGTTGTAGTTTGTAACATATGTTTAGTTGGGATTCCAAATGGAAATATAGAGAGAATGCAAAGAGGGATTTCCCCCCACCCCAGAACTATTAAAACATCAGTCATTTGTCAAACACAGTATTTCTAAAGAGTTCTACAAAAGGCATCATTCTAAATACATCTTAATGAGACTATAGTATGTTAGAGAAAAGAAACATTTGATAAATTGTTAAAGTAATGTTGATCATTGGGGAAAGGATGGCTACTCAACAAATTATTTTTGGCGAGATAACTACCTATCCATGTGAAAAAAATTGAAGTTGTTTCTCTACTTTGTGAATAATCTATATAAAAATCAGTTTCAGGTGAGTTAAATGTGAAAAGACATACTCTAAAACTATAAATATATAATAATTAATTTTTACTTAGAGTAGGGAAGAATGTTTTTATGAACTAATCAGATCAAATATTTTAGATCATAAAACAGTATGTGTAAATTGTATTACATTAAATTTTTTATCAAAGAACACCTAAAAAGAATAAAAGACAGCTACAAATTAGTAGACTATTTCTTACATATAACCAGTTAAAGTGTTTTTGGTTCACGTCATCAGTACTTGGATTAATATAAATTAATACTATGACTGACATAACATTCCTGAGTTTTAGTTGGACACACCTTTCGAGGTCTGACAGAATAATTGTCTATGAGGACCTGAGCAGCAGGAAGTCTCACTCCCAGCTGGTGGTGGTATACATGATAGGATTCCCTTGGCAGTTGGAAAGTGTAACTTGTGCATATCCTACAACCTACCAATCCCCTCCTAGTTATTTGCAAAGTACTTGTGCACATGTAACATATATTCACAGCAATAATTTTCATAAGGGCTTCAAACTGGAGATAACTCAAATATCTACCATTATATATTTATACCTTGTTATACCATTCAGTTGGGAAGATGAAAGCCATAAGATTCTGACATTGCCATGGATGAATGTAAAAAATATTGAACCATTTTTGAAGAATTTTGTAGTATTATCCTATTTAATTAAGGTTCAAAATTGGCAAAATTGAAAAAAAGTATGCTACTTAGACATACCTTCATTGATTTTAAAAAAATATAAAGGAAATAAAGGGGGTGATTAACGGAAAATTCAAAATGATGCTTTTCTCCAAGGGACTGAAAAAGGACCACGGGAAAGGGGATGTAGGAAAAGTGAATCTAGTGCAAAATTGTCCTTTTTATCACTGTTCTTTAATGTGCACATACTTGTTTATATTTGATCATTTAAAAAAGTCACAGTTTTCTGATCATTCTTACCAGGGGTGAAAATAGGAAAGTATGAACAATTAAAAAGAAAAATGTTTAAATTCTCTCAGAGAATGATTATTGTTATTCAAATATATAAATGACATTTTGACCACTATCAGAAAAACACACTAAAGGAGCACTGCCCCAGATCTGCTACAAATTGAAAACAAATACATATTTTCTAGACAGACTTTATATCAGTTCTTTTCAAGCTTATCAGCTGAACATCTTACTGCTTGGGACTGTTTTTCTATCTTGAATTTTCTTTGGTAGAGTATATCATATTTGAAATTGGTTTCAGCATTGTCAAAGCCAACTTAAATTTCCAGAGAACAAAACCGGGGAATTGTACTTTACAGTGTACTCATCAATATTTTCATTTGTGGGATATAACATTTGCTCTGTCTTATGAATTAGAGAGTCTTATTAAATCAGAAGAGGAAATGTCCATACAGATTTAATAAGAATGCAAAAGGAGAATTAAAAATAATAAAGCCACAGTAATAATTTTAGCTGCATTACTAATTTATAGTGTTTGCATGGTTTGGGATTTTTTTTGGCATATTAATTTGATTTTGAAATGCCTTCTCGCTTGGTGTCATGGGAATGTTTCTAAACTTATTGAGAAAATCTTTCATTTGAAATTCTTGGTGTTGCAGTAGGGATCATATGCGATCAGTTGACTGTTTACTTCAAATTATATGTTTTATGCTATTCAAATGTAAACTATTTAAGGTGTAATTATTGCTCTAAAGAAAGCTTTCTAGCCGGGTGTGGTGGCTCATGCCTGTAATTCCAGTATTTGGGAGGCTCAGGCAGGAGGATCATTGGGAGTTTGAGAAGAGCCTGAGCTACAAAGTGAGCACAAGGCCAGCCCAAGCTGCATAGCAAGACCCTGTCTCCAAAAACCACAAAAAAAAAAAAAAAAAAAGAAAAAAGAAAAAAGAAAAAAGAAAAAAGAAAGCTTTCTAAACCTGTCAGATTTTAAAATAATTTTTCTTTTTAAAAAATAAAAGATATTTTAGTTTATTAGTGTATGTGTGTAGTACATGATGTTTACATTCTTTGTGGGAAGTTGGCACATGTACATAACACATCTCAGCATTTTTATGTTGTTCTATGGGTCATCCTGTAACGATGGCAAATGGGAACCAGAACAGCGAATTATAATTGCATGGCAGTGGTTTGTAATGTCTCTGACTCATTAATTTTAAGACTGCCTGAAGGTATTTTTATTTTTAATTTAAAAAATTTTATTACTATATGTTTATGATATAATTGCATTAATCTTGTTTATTTTAAATTTTAAAATAGAGAATGTAGTGTTTTGCTTGTTTTGTCTATACATATTGAAGCAAATTATTGTTCAATAAATACTTTAATGAAATTCAGAGGCTAGTTCTACAAAATATAAAGTATACATAAATGTGATCTATACATCTAATTGTGAAATTTTAGCTCACAGTTGCTTTCATTGGGACTGCTTTTTTAAAAAGTGATTTGAGAGGCAGGGATATAGCTCAATGGCCAAGTCCCTGCCAGGCAAGTGCAAGGTCATGAGTTCAATCCCCAGTACCAAATAAAAGTGATTTGAGCTTTTTCATGCTTGATAAACATGATGCATGTTCTGGCTGCAAGTATGGAAATGCAGCGTTATGGCTATTCGTTTTTTATTCCTCTCCAGATGGGATCTGATTTTTTTTGCATTTAAAAAAATTGACAATTGAATAGCAAAGTCAATTTTTATTCTCTCTTTTTCATTTGTGCTGGTTATACTGTGATTTTGTTAGTAAACTGTGTAACTCATTATTTTTAATCTTGTGAGTCTAGTCTTATAGACATTTAAAGTTTTTAGAGTTGAGTAGTTTAATCACTCTGATTAAAATAACAAATATTTGTTACTGCTTGTACTGATTTATTTTTTAAATATGTTGATAGGAAAGGGCAAATTGGGTTGTGGATTGACTAGAAAATGTGATTAAGGATATATTAGGAAAAATTGTAGAATTCAAGAGTTTCAATCCATATTGAACATGTCCAATTGTCTAAGTTTTAATTCTGGACATCGGTTTTTTAAAAAAATTTCGTTTAATTTAATCTCAGAGACACAGAAATTCAAATCTCCTTCAGAGTGGCACATTTTATATAGTGAGGCAATTGTAGAGAGATGGTGAAATAGAATCAAAAACAATGTGTAATCATGTTGTCATACTAATGCATTTAGCAATCTCAACTGCAAATCAAGGAAATGCTATGCATTTTTTTCTAACTGTCTAGTCCAACAGCAAAAATATTAATGTACAATTTACATGTATTTTAATACTCTAAATTATAGCTCCTAAACTTCAACTTCTAATGAATGTAAAAGATTTTTAAAGAGTATGAAATGATTATTTCCGAATTAATTTTTAGATAGTTGTTGCACTTATGAAATCAATCTTATGTTATTTTAGTAGTTGAAGGGATTCGTTCTTTGCAAATCATGCAATATTTCATTAATCCCATGGGGTTATATTCAGTGAATTTATTAAGCAGAAGAAAACTATTTGAATACTTCATTAATTTTCTATGATTCCTTGGTAATTGTCTATTTATAAAATTATAATTGGTACTTTTCATTACCAAGTGTGTATACTTATTTGACATGCTCTACTTCTAAATCTTGTTCTTAAGTAGAAAAACCCAAGGGATCAGAAAAAAACACATAGGCATTATAGGAACTCTTGTAAGGATACTGAGCCCAGTTATTTTTATCCTCATGCGCATCCATTCAACATACTTGAACATACTTTTAATCTCCTAGAGATTGCATATATACTTATGTTTCTGTAAGTCACCTTTGTATTAGAGCAACCATGTACAAAATACTTTATAATACTGGTGAAATTTATGGCTAAATATATTTTCCAATAAGTCTTTTCTGTATGGAATTTTTTGGTACTAAAATATGTATTTTTTAACAAGAATATATTTAAAGTGTTTGTTCATAGTTTATCAGTAGATTCTCTTTGGTACTGTAGTTTCTCAGTTTCATTCTGTGTGTTATTTTCAGTTCTGCCTTCTAACTCACTCATATTTTCGTCAGTTGGTTCTAAAAATTGTTTGATAAATCTATCCTCTTTTTAATGTTAATTCTAAGCAGTTTACAATGCTTTGCATTTCTCTTTTTCATATTGTTTTTATTTCCTAGAATATATCATCCGTGATGGCTTTAAAATCTTTGCTTGGGAAGCTCATTCTCTAGAACCCCTATGGTATATTACATCATCTGTCTTTGTTTCATTTTTCATCATGCATTTTGTCTCCTGTTTCCAATAACTATTTTTTTATTTGAATGTCAGAGATTGTATTGAAACCATTATAGAAATAATATACTGATTTTATTCCTGCAGAGAAATTTTGTGTGGACTTTTAAAAGAGGCCAAGAGTTGTAGCAGTCAAGGATCAGATGACTAAAAGCAAAATTTGGGGCTGTGTGCACTAACTTATTTCTGACTCACGCTGTGTTTTTGGTATCACTTCTATATGTACTATTGCTTATCAGGTTGTTATCTTCAAGTAAGGATGTTTTACTAAGATTCCCTTCACTCTGCATCCCTTGGACTCCAATATTTGTCCCCCTCATTCTGCTGTCAGAAATACTGCTTTTCCTGTTCACTTCTTATGGAGTCGGAAGATGCCCATAGGGGAAATGCACTCTCATATTTGATGCTTATCTCTTCTTAGGTTCATCTCCTTTCCTAGCTCAGTGCAATAAATTTTCACTGTATTTTTAACTGACCCATAGAGGGTTATTTAAACTGCCTTCTCTGCTATTACTAGCCATGGAGATTTAAGGTAGCATGTATTTTTCATAAGCACTTTAGTAATAATGATTCACCCTCACAAATCTAGATTTATGTCTTATTTCAATTGAAATCAGGTGAAATTATCTTTAAATAGAAAGGACAAGAACAACTATTTGTGTGTCAGCTAGCTTCTGCAGAAAAAATAACATCTATTGAAACACATAACAGCGTGAAATGGAGTCATTGTTCTAAAAGTGTCCATGTAGTATTACTACTTTTTTACATTTTATAATCAAAGCAATGCATTTAAAAATTGATTACCAGAGTTCCTAATCACTGCACTCTGTATATATTAAGTAAAATCATGTTAGAATTGATATTGTCAAATTTTCCTATCACCTTCAGTATTTTATTATCTATTAAATTAGTCTTTTATGGACTTAGTTTTTAAGAAATTTAATTTATGTTAGGTATTCTCTTTAAGGAAATAGAAGTAAACAATCTACTTTTAGAGTCATCCCATCCCAAATGATTAATTTTTAAATTAGGAAGAGAGATTCAGTTTTGCAAGGATAGGGGTCAGAAGTGATTGCTATTGTATCATTATTTTGAAAATCAGTTTCTGTCCAAATGGATGGAAGCATATAAATTATGTGTGTTTTCCCATTGTGTATTAGTTATTGTGGGTTTCAGTGCAGAAGCTAAATATTTTAAAGTGCTACATTTATATCATTTTATGGAGTATTCCTTGTATATAAGGATTGTATCATATTCTGATCAGTTGTTTTTGTCATTGAACAAAATACTTGTTTTAATTCTAGAATTCTTCATGTGATTGATCTTGTAGTCCCGAACTTCAATAGAGCATCATTCATTAATGCCATATAACCCTTCTATAATATGTTAGCGTAGTGATTAAACACACTGTATTATATCTATAATGTCTGTGCAAATGAGGTAGAATTCCACTGTAGTTTATTTTAGCTTTTATCTGTCAGCATGAATAATTCCAAAATTTACATTTATATACTTTTAAAGATATGTTCGATCTATGGAAAATAGTTTATTAAGCACACATTTTGAAGAATACTGGTCTTGCTGAAGAGTTTTATTATGACATTTGTTAAGCAAATTTTCCAGACAGTCCTTTTGTGAAGGCATTTACAAATTTATGCCACATGTTAAAATGATGTTAGCGGAAGGAGAAATAAGTGATGAGAAGGAAACATTTGCTACACTGATTTACATGAAACCGCATGTAAAGTGCAAAATTGCTTAGTTTTATTTTGTTCAGCAGTCTTTTGACTTTCATATTTTCAGAACAGAAATACATTCTTATTTGGGATGTGTTTTAAATATTTTGTAAAGTTACTCTATTACGTATTGTCGCTATAAGGGTAAATACTCCTTACGAAGTTATGATTTATTTTAGTGTGTCTCCAGTCTCTCCCAGGAGCACTGGGACAATATTCTAAAGAGAGGTTAAAACTATATTAGTAAAGGGATTCAGTGTTGCTTGATTTTCTTGTGCTGTGTTTCTTCACACTTCTTATAAAGCCTCTGAGTAGTTAGGCAGCTCATGTTCTTATTTCTCTGAGGGCACATAAAAATTAGAATGTCCACTTGCCAATTCTTTTTCCTAAGAAAACATTAAAATATGATTTCACCAACTCATTTTGAAAGGTTAGCCCATTATCTTTAGAATATGGTCTCTTTCTTTGGCATGATTAAACAAGAGATTATTTTACTGCCAGCTTAACTTAGTCTCTTTTATAAGCTATTATGCAATATGCCAACATTAGCAACTTGAATCTTACAATACGAAAATAGCAAGATACAGTAATATGTAAGACAGAAATGTGCTATTTGCATGCTAACCACACAGTTGACTTAGACTTAATTTTGTATTTAATATTCTGACTTGAAATCCCATAACTAGTCCTAAATGAGAGTCTCTAATTATTTTAAAGGAACTTTATGAGTCTTCTAAAAATATGGAAAATAAAATGATCCCTGAAATCTAGCACATACATGATCAAAATTATTGGTAAATTCTAACAACATTTTACATTTGGTTATATATCTTTATTTCTATGTGAATATACAAAAACATAAAAGTAGAAGGCACAGATTTGAAAAACAGATCTTAAAAACTGAGTGGTCTTCACTTAGCTCAGTGATGTCATGATGTACAGTGTACCAAAAATGTCCATGCAACTTAAATATGGGAAAAAGACTTGGTTATGCAAGATGCACTAGGACACATCTTTCATTGTTATTAATTCACTTTGATTTTTTTATTTTCCTGTTACTGCCATTGAAATTTTGAGTCATTGAAAGGCAACTCTTAATCACCTGACTTGCAAATATGGTACTAATAATTCAGTGTCAAAGTGCTTTTAAAAATCTGTTAAGCTTTGTGTTGATGTCGTGTCAGGCATGTGGTAATTGTCTGGGTCACTACTAAAATGCCCTTATTTGGAATGTTGTTTCCTAGCAACTCTTGCTTTTTCCTAATGGCTGAATCGATTTCTGCATGTTTGTAATGCTTCCTACTGCAGCAGAGATTGTCACCTTGTGTGCAAATGTTACAAGATCAAATTTACATGCAGATTCAATTCTAAGAAATTATTCTGCTTTCTTAAGCAGGGCTTACTGTGGGCCAGCTGTTATGCTAAGCTACTTGCCTTTAATATGTGTGTTCAAAGTTAAGCCAACCATAAAAAATGAATTTAGTATAACCTCATTAATGCAGACTCTTTGAGGATATAATGGTAATTTTGACAACAAATTTTGATGACAATGTCTGAAATGCATGCAGATAGCTCCTAGTGGGAGACCTGTGGAAGGTGAAGAAGCAAAGTAAGTTTGATGGTCAAATGACTATGTAATCAGAAAATCCATGGGACATGGTTCTGGAGTGTACACAGGGCCTTCCTGAGGAAGGAGTGCTTATTTTGGAGACAACTTTCTGTTTCAACTCAGATAAAACCTATTTCTTCAGAAGTCTAGTTAGGGTCTTGCTGGGAATGACTTTTACTAATTTGTTCAACAAATGTTTTTGAACGTTTACTATTTTCTAAACAATTGGTTGGGCATTAGAGATGTAAAGCTAAGCAAACCAGGTTTTATGTTTCTGGCCTTTCCAAGAATCACAATTTATGGGTTCAACAGCTAAAATGTCTGAGTTGGTTAGGAAGTAGAGTTAGACATGATTTTTCTCCATACTATTTCTGTCTTAATATTGGAAGATTTTTGTAAGGTTTTTAGAAATATTTGGCACAGATGCAGTTTTTTATAGAGAAAATATTTAAGATACTGTTGTTCACATTCAACATTATATTATTTTGGTGTCTTTGTAGATTTCATGTTTCAGCAAAATAAAATGGAAAGACATTGAAAACCAACTACCATATGTTTAGTATCATTTAATCTGCTTAACTCTATAAGAGACAAGTTTTCATATGCAGTTTTTATATACCTTAAAGATCAAGAAAGTAAGATATCATGGGACTAAGGACTATGTATAAAGTCATGAAAAAGAATACATTTTATACATCTTCTATATGTCACTTATGTCAAATGTTCTATACATGTTTAGTATTTTATGCATCCCACCTCAAATTCTTCAAAGTAAGTTTCTTTAAATTATTTTACATTTAATGAATTTGAGATTCTGAAAGTTTGTATAATTTAGCCAAGATTATGTAGTCAGTTGAATAACTGAATTTGAATATAGTTATATCTGCTTGAAATTTTTAAAGACTAATATTTTCATTATGTCAAACTTGCCAAATTGTCACCAGAATTCCTGCAATAGAATTATTTTTTTGTCTGAGAACTTAATAAGTTACTTCTTAACCAATGCTTACTGTGGGCCAGCTGTGGTGCTAAGCTAGATTGTGTGTGCTCTTTCTTATACATATCACATATGTTAATGTATTTACATGTGTATGTACATTTTTAACATTTTATAATTTTGAAATCTATTTGTGTATGTGTCATTATATAAGTCACGCAACAATCCTGAATCATAAATAAAATATTATTATTTTTGTTATAATTGAGAAAACCAAGATTCAGAAAGGGGAAGGGACTTCTCAGATGACAGAAAATATGTCTAAATATGTGTTGACTCAAACTTAGAATTCAAATCTGATTTTTCAAAGCCCATGCTCATAACCATTACCCTATACCACCTCCTACAATATAATTAGAACATTGATTTTTAATCTTATGACTAAGCTAATAACGTCCATTCTTCTCAAAAAAGTATTGCTCTTCCCTGTTACTTAAGAAAGAAATGTTAATAGGTAGTAGCAGTGCAGTGTCTTGTAGGCATTCTACTTTGAGGCAAACTGTTGACTATAACTGTACATGGAGATGTTGAAATAATGAGGCTAATTATGTCTATTTAATATAAGGAGTCAAAAATTGATACTTCTGTAGAATTTCAAAATCTCGAAACAAAAACTGAGTTGGGAATAATATTGTAGTATAAACTTCTATAATGTTAGCTTTTTATAAATGATAAAAGATAGGAACTTTTCTGTGTGGCAATATGATAATACAAACTCAGGAAAGCAGGTACATAAAATCATAACAGAGAATCCAAAAGCCATACTTACTTTTTCGGACATATTCTCTAAATGCGATCAATTTAAGCTGCTCTTTTCTGGACATTAAGCTATTTATGGTTACTTTTGTATTTACAATAACCAAAAGCACTGAAAGTATAAAATATAATCAAATGGTTGATAGGTTAGCCAGCAATCATTTACTAAATTTCTGTCATGTACAAATTTCTGTTGTGTACACAAATGCATAATTGAGTGGCAGAACAAACTGTACATGTGTGAAATACTAATGTTTCTCTCTCTCTCCCTTCTCTCTCTCTCTCTCTCTCCTCTCTCTCTCTCTCTCTCTCTCTCTCTCGATTCACAAGTCAAACCTCTGCACAATACCAAAACATCTGGTCACTTAAATCCATTCAGTCAAAAACTGAATTAGCCCCCAGATCTTCAGTCCAGGATTTCATTCACCTCGTTTGCTCTAATTAGTTTATCTGAAAGCTATGTCAAATATGCATTAGCCTATGTTGTTATTCCTGTGTTTGGCGTCTTACCTATGAAAAGAGGTGGGAAAGAAAGAAAACATGATTCTGTGTTTCCTACCTCAAATGTTTACACACACCCGTGTGTCATTCTCTGCCCTCTCCTTTGTGTTCGCTTTCCTGTCTGAGCTTGTTTTCCTCATATCTAGATGCCCCCAACTCTTGGGACCTCTCAGGCTTTCTTTAATTCCTGTTTCATAAAAATGGCTGTCATTCTGTAGATTGCCTAAAAAAATCTGTTATGAATAATGAACATAAAACTGTTCATTTTAGTTTAGGAAAAAACTTTTCTTTCATTTTCAATCCTACAGTTTTATATTTGTATACATTTTCCAAATTTGTATATGAATTACTTTAATTCTGCATTTATTTTTAATGTCAATAAAAATTATGTCAGTGGTGTCATCACTTATTTCCTTATTGGTTTCTACAATTAAGGTAACTCATAAGTATAATTTTAAAATGAAATAACAAGCTCTCTTTTATATAGTCAATTGATTTGGAACGATCAGGAGGTAATACCTGAAACTATACAGGGTAAAAATCTTTATTAACGAAAAATGGATGGGAATGTCAAATCTCTTTGAAAAATTATTCTGTGAAACATTTGACCAGGAAAGTTAGTTGGTAGAAATATTGATTATAAAAGAAAACTATAAAGAATAGTAGAATTAATAGGATTAAACTACTAATTAATGAGTAACAAATCATCACTATAAAATTTAAATGGGAGCCATGAATGGTGGTGCATGCTTGTAATCCCAGCACTGTGGGAAGATGAGGCAAAGGGATGGAAAGTTTGAGCCCAGTCTGGGGAACTTTGCAACATAAGGAGGTCTATGTCTCCAAATAAATGGGGTGGGGTTCACTACTCAGTCAGTGTTAAGGCCCTGGGTGTAATCCTCAGTGTATACGAAACACAACTGGGAATGAAAAATATCAAAATCAGTGTATTACATAGAAAACTGATCAATAAATTAAATTAATTTAATGACATTTAGCTTAGAAAATTATATCTTCTGAATTATTCTTGAACATTGTTACCTTCTGCATTTAATCTTTGAGCTCCTTTGATGGAGTCCAAATGTCTCAAATGTAACTGTTTTATTAGCCAAAGGACATATTTGATTAATCAATGGAGATATACTCTTCTAGTCATGCACGCTCAATAAATTTAATTAAATTTACAAAGTAATAGGAGAAAGTAGTGAATTCCATTTAGTTGTTATGGTATCAATGACATATCTATGTTTGTGTTTTTTTCTTGAATCCTTTCATATACAAGCCAATGTTCTTTTATATTTGCAAATTGTTTGCTATATCACTTGGTGTACAAGCAAATACAGATACAATGACTTATGATGTTTATATAAATTTATGGTACTTTCTATTCCTTTTCTTTGATATTCTCATGTTCTTCTTTTTCCAAAATTATACATTCAGTATCATATCTTTGGAAAAATACTAAATTCATCCTACACACATTTTTTACCATTAGCACTCAAGAAAGAAATAAGTAAACTTACTACCAAAGGTATGATGAATTAAAGTAGACCAACTCATTATACTTGTGTAGAGACTACATATTATGAGGTTATGATATAGAGTGATGTCTATACTCTATGAAGTGGGACACCTTATACTGTATTAAAATGACTTTACTATTTAGCCGTTGTAAGCTATATCCAAACAACGTTGTTTATAATTTTTGTTTTCTTCTTAACTCATTTGTGAAAAATGCCCATTTTTATGGTTAAGAAGTCATGCCTGAGGAAGCAAGATTTATATCTTACTTTTAGAATGTACAGTCTATTGGAAGTCTAAGTATATCAGCCATAAACAATCTTTTAAGGTTGATGCTTCAAGGTCAGCTTACGCATTCAAAAATTTGCTGCAAAATGATTAATTCTTATTTAAAATTGGCTATTAGTATGTTCCAGAAGATTGATATTTTGATCCAAAAACTTACATTAGGCAAACATATCTATCCATTTCTATGGTATTGTTTGGATGGTCAGTGCATTACCGTATTCTATATGTACTCACCTCCAAATGTTTCCTCAATTTGCTGCCGCTGTATAAAAAGCGATGTCATTATGATTATAAGTTCTGCTTGTTTTGCTTTACTGAATCAGGGAACAATACCCTTCCTTCTTTTCTTATAGACTAGTTTAGCCAGCACTGAATTAGTTTAGCCAGAGATAATTTACAGAAAGATAATTACCTAGTAACTTAGGAAATTCAGTTATGAACAGTAATTCCTAATTGTAAGATTTTTGAAAGTTAAAAATTTGGAGGAGGACCCCTTCACTGCATAGGTAATTTACGAAGTATTTGATTTTAATTAAATAGTAGTGGAACCTGATCGTTTGAAATTTACCAAGGAAGCTAAGGAAGAAGCTAAGGCCAGTCAAAAGAGGGAGAAATACTTTTGAAGATTTCTCCCTTTTCTTTTTTCTTTTCTTTTCTTTTCTTTTCTTTTCTTTTCTTTTCTTTTCTTTTCTTTTCTTTTCTTTTCTTTTCTTTTCTTTTTTCTCTTCTCTTCTCTTCTCTTCTCTTCTCTTCTCTTCTCTTCTCTTCTCTTCTCTTCTTTTCTTTTTCTTTCTTTTCTTTTTAGTTGTTGCTGTTTTTCCAGCAGCTGTTCATTGTGATAGAAGAAGTATCAATTGGGAAGGATGTTACAGCTTAGTCTATAAAAGAGGTGGGAAACACTGTGCAAAGCTAAGATGGAGAGTTCAATTATTTTTTGACTTCTGGGTGTCATTTATCTGTTATTAAAGCAATACCAGTTTTAATGTTTCATTTCAATTCTTTTAAAATCTAATTTATTTCAGGCTTCCTGAGTCCTTCTGCAAGAGCCTGTTCTTGTGAAAATGGGGCAACTACTCACCTGGGTTTTTAATTTTCAGTACTAGGGATTGAACCGAAGACCTTCTCATTGAGGTACATCCCCAGGCTTCCCCAGTGCCTTCCCTGTCTTTCTCTTTTATTTTATTTATTTATTTTTTGAGACAGGGTCTCATTAAGTATCTAAGTTGTCCAGCCTAGGCTTAAATTTGTAATCCTCCTGCTTCAGCTTCTGAAAGTGCTGGGATTGCAGGCATGTACCACTAGGCCTGCCTTTACATGAAATTTGCCTGAAATTGCTAAATACATTTTTTCCTTTTAACCCTTAACATTTCCCACTGGCATACTGGATAAATTATTTGTTAGTGTGTAAAAGGATTACAAAAATAAATGAGTACCTTCTGAAGTCCCATGCCTCTTTTGTCTCATCCCTTACAACGTACTTTTTCTAGATAACAAGTTATAAACACTGTTCATATGCTATAATGCTATTTTAAAGGAAAATATGACCAGTATAAAAATTTATGCTCAGATAAATTACATTTCTGTTTTAGCCTGTACTTACCTTGAAATTCAGCCTACTTGCATAATTTATGCTGGAGTTTATGCCTCTGAACTCATCCTAGCTAGAAACTGTTTTTACTCTAGAGTCTCAAGTCAAAATCTCCTTTCCTAGTCATGAACACTTGTTCTGCCATTTCCTATTCTACTATTCTTGTTGATCAGTGTCATGTTTCGAGCTTTCTCCATTCTTAGGTTTTCCATTCCTCTTTCCTTTTCTATGTTTTCCTTCTATACTAGCTTGCTATGGCTGCTATATTGAAGACTCACAAACCAAGTGATTTAGCACAACAGAAAAAATCGTTTTATAGGTATAGAAGCTGGAAGGCTGAGATCAAGGTGTTGGCAGGGCTGTGCTCCATTGAAGACACCTGGAAAAGATCTTTTCCAGGCCCGTCTTTTAGATTTCAGTAGTTCCCTTGCTTATGGAAGGCACAGTCTATATGGCAGTCTCCCTGTATATGTGTGTCCACATTTCTCCTACTTATAAGAACACTGGCCCTGTTGGCTTATGTGTTCGTGTTACTCCAGAATCAACTCTTAGCAACTTACCCTGAATTAATTGTGTTTCCAAACAAGGTTGTATTCTGAGATATCGTGGACTAGGATTTCAATATAAGAATTTGGAGGGGTGGAACATTTCACAGTCTGACCTACAACACCTTATTTAGTCAGCATCCATTTTCTCCTGTCTTACTGATTCTGTGGGATTCTCATTTTACTCTTCTTTATCTTCCATTATATGGATTGCTTCAGTTGAAAATTATTGCTCTAGAGCTGGTATGTGCTACTGAAGAAAATCGCATACTCACAGTAATTAAATATCCATTAAGAATGCATGCCCTCTGAACTCGACTGAATCTAAAATTTGCAAGTATCTAGTTTTACTACCTGCTAGCTGTGATTATAGCAAATATTTTTTCTGCCTTTGTTTGTCTATAAATGTTATTGCTTTTATTCTCAGCAACTCCCTTCAATAATTAAGTGAATGATAGGAGATATCAATATGAGTAATCTGAATTTTTCTTCCACAACCCTGCCTGACATTATTCTTTTTTCAATGTCTTTTCCTTTACCTCTTTCATCACTCCCCTTCTACTGGACCTAGTGTTTCAACAAGATTTTCTTTTATTAATACAAAGTTGTCATTTTCTTTGAAAGTTTTCTTCTCTGTGCCTCATTCTGCTTCTCCAAATATAATAAACCTCAGCAACAATAGCCTGTCACTCTGTTGGCTCTTCACTGTTTCTGAAATAAGGATTAAATCCAACTTAGTGCCTTTAATCTGTTCCCAAGCTAGTTTTTAAATCCATATCCTCTTAAGTAAACCTTTTACCACCATAATATTATTGCATTAGACATAGCAGACTGATTGTGATTCTGCACTTTTCTGCATCTTTATTTTGGTTGCATTGTTGTTCTTTCCCTTGTTTTATCTGCTTTTTGTTTGCTTGTTCTCCTATTCTGCCCTTCTTGCTCCATTCAAACCCTGCAAAGAATTTTCTCTTTAATGATTATTTAATTTTTAAAGAAAATTCATAACTTGTCACAATAAACTGTTAATACATGTAATACAGAGTAAATAAATTGTTAAATTCTTGCTTTATATACAGTGTTTGACTTTACAAACTTTCAGTACTTGACTTGAAGAACTTTTTTTTAAGACCCAGTGCCATGTCTTGCATAACTTTGTAGTTGTCGTGCAAACTATTTAATATCTGTGAATTGAATGAGAACTGATATGCTAATGCAGAATAGGAAAAGTGATGTTTCAATATACCTTATTCATTCTCTTTTCATTTTTTTCATACATTGTTTTTGCATCTATAATATTTAATCAAGATATTACGTGTTTGACGTGAGGTACTAAATATAAAAGTTGAAACTTATCCTATAATTTAATTCTATAAATAATCTCATTATGGCACCATTTGGAGAGTATAGTATTGACTTTACATTTCAGTTTAAAAGATGGAAATCTATTTTAGAAAATAAATCAGAAATTCTTGCTGGTGTTTACATGTGGTGTACTAATAACTATGGTTCAGGACCTTGGTTGTAGTATAGTTTTATTCATGTCAGTGGTCAGACATATAGGGAAGTGGTCTGGTGTCATGGCCCAAGAAAGAAAACTGTAAGAGAAAAGAGAATGTGATAAAGTTTCATTACTAGACTCATGACAGCTTCCATAGTAGAATACAACATGTATAGGGTCTTCATAACCTGGTTTTAATTAAACAATTAATTTCCAATTCTACTGTTTATGATTTACTGTGTTAGTTTACAAGACCCTAGAAATAGATAAGATTCTTCCTTTTGATGTGTGCACATTTTATTTCCTTGAACCTAGGGTATTACTTCTAGAATTTACTAAAATTACTGAATGTTGAATAATTAGTTTTTTTTTTTGCCATTAACTAGTTATAGGAATTGTCATTATCAGTCCTTTTAAGTGACAAGCCTGAACTGTACCTATATTTGGGCTAATCGTATATTTTTCACAGCAACATTGTCTTATGAAAATAATATCCTTAAAAAGACAATGTATGGATTAGTATCCAGTGACATATTGAGAGAATTAGCCAGGCATCATCTTTCCACTTAGGAAGCACTCATATGATTAAATTTCTGTGCTGAAAATTCAACCTTTAAAGTTATCCTTTAGCAGAATGATTAAATTTTTTATAGCTGTCAGTTTGATTGACAAGTAGCACACATCAAGTGTGTTTCTATTCTTGTAATTCAGGGACACCTTAAAAAGATTTCCCAAGAGAAAAGAAAGAAATATATGGAGGAGAAAAAAGAAAACTACATTCTGATTAAGAACTTACTTGAGAATAAAATATAAAAATTTTCCCATATTCACTAGTGTGCTAAAAGCACCACACTGAGAAAATACCTTGGTTGTGTAGTGACCAGGACAAATGATACGTTACATTATTATTTAGCACTCGTTTTTTTTTAAAGAGTAGAATATATTTACTGAGAGAAAGAAGGCTTCTGTCCAAGAGAGAGATAGAAAGAGTCCTGAGTGGGTTGGCAAGGACCCTGCCTTTTCTAGGGATTTTTATAGAGCAAAACCACAAGGGGAAGTGGGTCCAAGGTAGGGAAAAAGGGGAAATTGCAAGGTGGGCATGAGGTGGGACACAACTATGGTAAACCAGTAAGTTTATGAGTGTAATTACTCAGGTAAAAATGATTAAATTGGGGACAAACAGGGAAGCAGTCACGTAGCAAGCAGGTATGAATACAGAACAGGGGATTTTTCTGTAGGGTGCTGGGTTAGTGGTTTCTTCCGACTTACGCGAAGTGATGGATACCTATTTAGAGTATCAGTCCCTGATCATTATCCTTCAGAAGTATGTGGGTGCATGTGTTTCATCTTTTTCTTGAGATCTGGTCCACAGTGGGAAGTGTCTGTCTTTCCAGCAGTTGCAAGGTATCTGGTCTTCTGCACTGACTCCTTTGAGGGTCTAGCCTTATCTGACTGCCTATAATATTTTTATCTAACTTAATTGCCTGTAACATTCCCCTCTCTGAAGAAGTAACCCAAACTGCCATGAGGTAGTAATGGGCGATGACTGATCTGTCTTCGTCAGGCTGAAGGGGGTCATAGTTGTTGATCTGCAATCAGAGATACTCTACAGAGGTCTATGTAACGGTCATTGGGAAATGCCGAGCATTTTTATCTTGGGTAGGTGTGCAGCTTTAAGTCTGGAGGAGACAAAGGCAAAGAAACAATTAAGTATGCATGGGCCCAATAATAGAATCAACAGGATAATTATAGGTACAGTCAACAAAGATTTCCACCAACAGGAGCTAGTAATGGCTTCTCATAGGAGGATAAGGATAAAGTCCAGGGAATTTCAGAGTCTGACAGGTTATAGATTTGTCATCTAATATCGTGAACAGCTATTGAGATATTAGCAGAGGGATTAGGATTGTATATACAACATTCAGTTTTTACAGTTTGCACAAGTACCCCCCTGTGCTGCTGTTAGAATGTCTAATGCCATCTGATTTTGGAGGACAGCCTGTCTCATTAATTTAATTTTTATTTGGAAGAGAAATACCAGCTGTGGTGTTATTTAAGGCCTGTTGAGTATAGTTAGTTAAGGCCTTGATATGTCTCATGCAACCTTTTTCTGGACAAGATCCGGTGGATCCCAGTGAATGGAATCTAGCATATTTGTGATTGGTTTTATCTGTATGATTACTTGAGGTTTGGCATCCTTTACACATGATAATATTAATCTGGTTCCCGTATGTCTTCAAAAATTTAAAGATAAGTGTAACTAAAGGTACAGGGACTTATGACAAAATGTCACACTCCATCAAAAAGGGGGCCTAAGAGCCAGTGGGTTACAATTGCTATCCCTTAAAAACAAGTTTCTGAACTTACCTGTCAGCTCTGACGCTCATGCTTTGATCATACATGCTCTAATTTCTCAGGAAATTTATCATTCATTCAGTGACATGTAATTCATTTCATTTATATAGTGTAATTTTTATTAAATCTGAATTGACACTGTATTGTGTAATTTCAGCAAAGTTTGTCTTTGAAAGTTTAGCTTTGTTATAACTTATGGGTGATTCAATACTTTGTTATTACTGGTAAATTTAATGTTAAATGCTTATATGATATTATAGTATGAGTTCTCAAGAGCCTAAAGTAAGGTTTTGGGTCTAGAAAATTTGAAAGGATTAAGAGAATGAGGAGTGACACAGAGAAAGAAGAAAGAACATCTTTTAACATTTCCGAGGTTATCGTCTTAGCTACTTTTCTCATTGCTGAAGCAAAATACCCAACACCCAATGTTAAGGAGGTAAGATTTATTTGGCTCACAGTTCTTAGAGGTTTCAGTCCATAGTTTGCTGGGTCTAAGGCAGTTGGTATGGCAGAGGGGCGCCACAGAGGAGAAACAGTCCATGGCAAAGCACAGCAGGCAGAAGGCAGCAAGTAGCAAGTCTAAATGACATTAGCAGCTTTTTTCTGCACCTTTTATATTCTATTTAGGTACCAGGCTTGGGGCAGGCATCAAACCAATCAGTGGACTGATTTAGTAATTACACATCCTTAATCCCAGCATCACACACTCTAGAACCAGCCACCTCTGAAAAATTCCCACCTATGACTGCATGAGGCTTCATAGGGGGCCATCTAGACACAAGACATAACAGTCATGCACTTGTGATTAATGTGGACTTGATTCTCTGTGTGAGGGTGTGCTCCTCTGAGAAAGCATAGAGGTCTCTTGAATTCCTTCTCTAGGCAAAGAAAAGAAAGATTGCGTGTTCATTGCCTTTGTCCTAAATTAATTAATGCTCCAAGGACATTAACTCTCTTGTTCAAGTCGTGGTAATTTACCCCAGTAAGTTGTGCAGCATGAGAAGCGTCAAGTAAAAGTGAAAAGACATGGATGATATCAAGGCTGTTGTGAATAATGCTACAGTGAACATGGGAGTATAGTTATCTCTTCAACATACTGATTTTAATTCCTTTGGGTATATACTTACTAATGAGATGGAACATATTATAGTTCTATCTTCAGTTTTTTGAAGAACTGCCGTATTTTTTCTCAAAATGGTTGTGCTAATATATAATACTACCAACAGTATATTAATGTCCTCTTTTCTCTACAGTCTCACCAAGTCTCTTATGGTTTTAATTTGAATCTTAAGATTAGTGATATTAAACATTTTTCATGTCTGTTGACCATTTGTATGTCTTTCTTTGTGATTTGTCTACTTGACCTATTTTGATATGGTTTCTTGTTTTCTTGTTAGTATTTTGTGAGTTGCTTGTATATTTGGATATTAATCCAATTAATGATTTGCAAATATTTTCTTCCAGTCTATGGGTTGTCTATACTGCTGTTTCCTTTGCTGTGAAGGTTTTTAGTTTGATGTAGTATACAATTTATTTGTGGATTTGTTGTCTGTACTTTGAAATCATGTCCAAGCATTTACTTCCTAGATCAATATCATATCACTTCCTCCTATGTTTTCTTCTAGTAGTTTTATATTTTTAGTTCTTATATGTAAGTTGTTATTCTATTTTTAGTTGATTCTTATAGAGAGCATGAAAGTAGAGAAACATTTTCATTCTTCTGTATTGATTATCAAGTTTTCACACCACAATTTGTTAAAGAAACTGTTCTTTCCACCTTGATGTGAGGTTGGCATCTACTCAAATATCCAAAATAGAGAAGCAGCTACGTATCCAAAATCAGACAAATGGATTAAAACAATGTGCTATATAAACACGATGGAATACTATTCAGCTTTTAAAAATCAGAACATGTGGTTATTTGTAACAACATGCATATACCTTTAAGACATTTTGTTAAGAAGGTGATCCCACCCTAAATGCCATGCTGCATACTGCTATCCTCTGAACAGCTGATCAGACCACTGGCCCTAGACCTTCAAGGTCAGTGAAACACCAAAGCACCGCAGGCCTCCAATTGCATTTCACCTCGATAGCTATCATCACAGCCTGTGTTTCTCCGGATTAGCCAATTGCTTACGGGGGCAGGGAGGATTGGTACTTCTTGTTTGCCAGCCTGCACACTGGAAGGGGCTGGGGTCTGGCTATTCCCACTCCAGCAGCAGCCTGTGCATGGCGCTGGTTCCCAGGCAGGGCTTGCTTCCTGGTGGGACCATTGTTGATTCCCTATTGTCTTGTTTTGAAGGCCTGTATCATTTTCATTGTGTTGTTGGGTTGGGTTTTATTCTCGTTTGTTTTGTTTGATTATGTTAAATCCAATGGCATGAGCAGCTATTTCAAAGATAGTAAAATATATTATGGTAGCCATTTTGGATTTACTGTTGTCTCATTTTGAAGTACTTTATCTTATTCATTGTTTTGTTTTTATTGTTTCTATTCTATTCTGTTCTGTTTGATTTGATTTGAAGGTATCTGCAGCTATTTTGAAGACAACAAAAGGTAACTATTGTTGATTTCATAATGCTTTGAACTCCTGCATCACTTACACTGGTTTGTTTTGATTGGTTTTATACTGTTTTATTTTCCTTGGTTTTATCCTCTTTAAAATAAAATTAACACAATTGCGAGGTTGTGAGTTCAATCCCTGGTACCAAAAAAAAAAAATTAAATAAAAAAAGACACTTTGTTAAGTAAAAGAAGCCAGGAATGGAGAAACTATTAATATATGATCTTACTTTTATATGGAATCCAAAAAAGTGTAATACATAGAGTTGGAGAGTAGCATGGTAGTCACCAGAGGCTAGTGACTGGACATGGACAGAGAAAAGACATATGGCAAATGAATATATAATTTCATTAGTTAGAGGAATAAGTTCTGATTTTCTATTGCATGGCATGATCACTATAGTTAAAATAGTACATTGCATTGTGTATTTCAAAATAGCCACCAGAAAGGAGTTTAAATTTTCCTACCACAAAAAAAAAAATAAATATTTGAGGCAATGGTTATACTAATAAACCTGATTTGATCATTCCAAAATGTATATATGTACTGAAATATCACTTTATACCTCATAATATAGTTGGTACAGTTACTATTTGTCAATAAAAGTGAAACCTAAAAAATACATGACTGAGGTGAGAAGTTCTAAGTGTAAAGTAAGTCTAAGCTTCTAGAATTATCCAACATCTGTGAATGAACTCAGAGGCAACCCTGTGGGCTGTGAAGTAGTATAACAGGGGGGTACATTAAACATACAGCATGCAACATGACAAATCCTACAAAATAAATGAAAATTTGATACCCGAGTCACCTAAAACAATAGATTTTAAATATTTTCATCTTGAGAACAACAGTAAAAAAAGGAAATGATATATGATTCTACCAGTTATACAGTGACAGAAGAAAATGTATGAAAGAACCTATGAGCAGTGCAATTTGATATCTGCTATTCCATGATATGCTGTGTTGTTCCATTATGTTCTGTTCTGTTCTATTTAATTACAGAATGCTATTCATAACTCCCTAAAGTAATTTTAGAAATCTTGGTTTGGAAAACACTGGCTGAAAGATAATTAAATTAATTTACCTAAGAAAGTAAATGATAGTATATTAATTGAAATCATGTGACCTGGAGTCATCTACATTGAAATTTTAAGAAATAAAGGTCATACTAACAATGCCAGTTAAAAAAAGAAGAGTATAGTGAATTCATAAGAAATTAGAAATTAGGGTTGCCTGAGTTCATGTTCTGTGAATCTGAATTTCAACTGTCAATGTTTCAGAATCTATAAAGGGATGAAGAACATCTAGCTCCCTAAAAGAACGAACAGAGGGGAAACACAGAAGGGGTTGCATAATGAAGTGCTATAGCTCCTATTTTCACCTCGGCAGCTGTGTTTCCTCCTGCTCCAGTGTGAATGTATACAGTGAGAAGAACAAATAAATGCATCCTGTGCAACCACAAGAGACTCCCTGTGTGTCTATCTGTAGCTAGAGCTGGCTAGTGTGATATCTCAAATCCTTTTGAATTTCATGTTTGTTTCAGGTTTCTTGTTTTGACAGTTGTCATTTTTAAGCTTCTTTGCTATTTTGTAGGGAAAGAGCTTTTAGTCTCCTAAGAGCAGAGCTCTATTATCATAATCACCCTTTAGAAAAGAGAAAATTACCTGTAATTTTTATGCTCTAAAGGTGTATCATAATAATTCAACCACCCACCTTATCCTCAAAATCAAATCAGTTTTTTAAAGGAACTATTTTATTCTTTTCTATCTCTTTGTTTTCTTTGGAGGAAATGAGAACTCAAGAATTTGGGAAATCCCACCAAGCTTCTGTAAGCTTTGGCTTCTCTTCCTACTGTCAGCTATTGCGTTTAAAGATACCACTCCCAGGGGTTGCTGTTGTGATGCATATCTCATAAAGACACTGTTAAGGGGCACATGAACAAATTAGGAGAGAGCAACCCCCACATCAGCTGCAACGTTCCACGAGGACCTTCCTGATCAGGAATTCTGCCTTTGTTGGTATATGCAGCACCTTCTGAGAGTCCCCACTCCTAACTCCAGCCCAGCCTTCCTGCAAATCTGTCTCCTGGGAAAGATAGCACATGTGTACAC